>DWAN01003216.1:0-13756 GCA_018230445.1 Heliconius hewitsoni
TTTCGTCTGGTGCTTTTGCAGCTTATACTCTTTCTTTTTTATCTCTCTCATACTTTTAGAGCCGGCCGTTTATTTACTAAAAAACGCATGTTTCGTCACTATAAAGGGAATCAAAATAATAGGGTATTTCTGGTTGACAGCTAGCAAAATTTTATAATTCTAGAGTTAAATTCAGAAAAAAATCTGAAAACTATACATTTGTGGCTAAATCCTTAAAAAATAATAGCCTTCAAAAAAAAATAATTTGTAATTACAACTAGTTCAAGTGAGGTATCAGATGAAAAGGCTAACCCAAGCTTTGATTTCAGAAAAAACTCGAGACCTCGAATTTTTTTTACGAAACTTTCGGTTGCGATCCCGACTCGTGCTTATCTGGTTATTTTGTTGCAGATTTTAATTTTTTTTTAGTAACCTAGTTCATGATATCTCTGCTAAAGGAAAAAGAAAAACATGGCGTGTTTTACTCGTAAGAGCAACTTAGGAACTGTCTTTAGCAATATGCCAACCAGAAAAAAAGATGATGTAATAGACAAATAGTATCGTTTTAAAGTACAAGTTTCTAATTTACGACGGCGACAATGCAAACCGCTTATTTACTTATTTTATGTGCGTTATTTATGATTTGTTATTATTTTTCTCACATCCTTTCTGTATTCGAGGAAAATAGGACACCAAATGGATGTTATTATATCCAACTTAAAAAAAATAATTCCAAAATTTGATAAAAAATATAGCCATAGTAAATTTTTAATTCGGCGGAAAATGGGGAACGGAAGTGTCTTATTGGGAACGAAGTGTCTTAACATCAGGTTCCATTAGACTCTGCTATGGGAAATAGAAATGAAATGCAATTGTGTTTCTTGTATCGTGACTCTTGCGGACTTAGGATATTATAAAAAGGTTCTTGTAATTTTATTCATAACATTTTAATGAAACTTTATAAATCATATCTTATTCCTCAAAATAAAAAAAAAATATTATAAAAAAATTAAATAACTCGACTGCATGAAACTTAAAAGGAAAAAAAACAAGCGTAATAGTTCATTAGTATTAACAATCGAAACCTTGTCTTCCACCACCAACCACCATTAATTTTACTCATTTTACTTTTAAGATTGTTTCTTGTGAAGATTTAATTGGTTAAAAAATAGCTCCACGACGGAGTCCTTTTAGGAGCGTATTTTCCTATATCAACTGTAAACTAGGGAAACGCATTGGTCGAAGAAAACCACCAATGTAAAAAAAATATTAGTATTTATGCGACTCCGCTACCTTAAATAATAAAAATGTTGAATAAATACTTTATTAGTACATTTTCCTCAGAAATATTTCTTTGAATGTACATATATTTTGCTTCATATAAACCAGTGTTTCGAAAGTGGAAGCCGCGAACTAACCTTGACCAATAAAGCTGTGACTAATGCTTATAATAGTGAATAACCGAAACGAACATCTAACTATTGCAAATTCGATCTTCGATAACTGAATAGTTGTAAAATTAAAAAGCAAATTGAACTAGCTTCACGCTGTATCCCGTACACTGCAAGGGGACCCGCACACTGCAAGGGGACCCGCACACTGCAAGTGTTAAGACACTCCGTTCCCCACTTTCCGCTGCATTCTAGAGCCATTGTATGTTGAGTGGCGGAACGCCGCGCTTTTCCTCGACACCAGAGCAAAGAAATGAAAATATACATTTAAGTAAATATTTTATTTCCTCGGATTGGAATCAAATCTACAACCAGTCACGCTTACAATCACACCCTCGTACCACTGCTCCACGACGGCCTCGCCCAACTCGAACGAATAGTTTATGGAACAAATTCATTTGAGTAATTAAAATAAATCTTTCACGGTCCTGATTCCTTTTTAAATAAAAAATCTAATAGCCATTGATTTTAAATTTTACTTTAAAAAATAGGTATTTTCCTTAATTAATTTGACTTTTTTGTAAGAAGTCATTCTTTTTAATGAAAAGCAGGTTTATAATATAAATAGTAAGTGATCGTATATCCTACAGCCTTGCTGTTTCGTGCGAAATTAAAAGGTAGTTAAATTATAACTAATTTTATGGTGCAAGCGGATGCACATATCTATATCTAGATTAAGTAGGTATCTAGTATATCTTATGAGTTTTTTTTAACTTCACGCTGTATTCCGTATACAGCAGGGTAGGCAAAAGGAACCTGGGAACTTAGTGTAAGGATACTCCGTTACTAGTAAGACACATCCGTCCCCCATTTTCCACCGAATTCTGGAGACTGCGTGTTGCGTGGCGGAGCACAACGCAACGCCGCGCTTCTGTCTCGTTACCAGAAATATAAAATATTAAATATTTAATTTCTTCAAATGGGAATCAAACCCACAAATCGCACACTTTTGCCTCTGCACCGCGGCTGGATACGATAATTTCACATAATTTAAAGATCTTAAGATGATTATCTCACGGTAAAAGTACTAAGTACTTATTATTTTGGAAGGAAAATTTGTTTTTGCTGATTTAATTTGTTCTTAATTAAAGTAATTGTTATTTTATAATTAGTTTAAAAATATTTACTTTAGGTTAGCCGTGGCGTAGAGGCACAAAGTGTGACTATAAAATCGACTGGTTGTGAGTTCGATCTCTACTCGAGAAAAATTAAATATTTATTCAAATTTATAAATCCATTTCTTCGCACTGGTGTCGAGACAAAGCGCGGCGTTGAGCTCCGCCACTCAACATGCAATATCAAGAATTCGGCGGAAAGTGGAGAACGAAGTGTCCTAGGTAACCTAGTTTTAAGATACTCCGTTCCTCATTTTATGTGAAGAAAATGGAGGAAATAAATATTTCATTTCCTCGAGTGGGAATCGAATCCACAACCTGTGGCGTCACAATTTGTGCCCCTGCGCCACGCCTGGCAGCAATATAATAACGAAATCGTTTATTGGGTTTTTTACAATTATTTTTTAGTTAATTTTCTTATGATTATTTTTCACATATAATATATAAATAACATAAACAAATCTTAAGAACATTAGAAAAAATAATAGTATTTTGACAATTCTAAACGGTTTATTAGAGTTTTGTAGGAAAATTTTGACGAAATTTATAATTACAAGCTAGTTTTAGTCTTTTATACTACTTAAGAGATTAATAAATTACAGAGTGAGAACCTAGAAGCAATTGTTTTCACAATTCACGTTAATTTAATTTAATATGATACTTTGTGAAATTGACCAATAAAATATATAATTTATGTAAGTATGTGGAGGTTAATAAAATAATAAAACATCTTTAATTCTTTTAAATAGTTTCTTTTATATTTTACAAACAGCGGGGTAGGCGGATTATAATTAGTGTTAAGACACTCCGTTCTCTATTTTCCACCAAATTTTGGGGTCATTGAGTTCCGTCATCCAACACGCTTGTTGGGTGTTGGAAATCAATGCAGCAATTTACCTCGACACTATAGCGAAGAAATGAAAATATTTCATTTCCTCGATCGGAAATCGAACCCACAACTTCGCGTTTCACAGCCACATTGTGCTCCTTCACTTGTGCCCCTGCGCCACGACTGGCCTACTTATAAAATGATGACCATATTTAATTTGAGAACTTATATTGGCTACAGGAAATAAGCGGATACGATTGGGATGAGGAGACCCAGGGTATTATCCTCAGTGCCTTCTACTATGGATATATTATCACACACTTGCCTGGTGGTATGCTCGCTGAACGATTTGGAGGAAAATACTGTCTCGGCTTCGGGGTCTTGAGTACTGCTGTTTTTACACTGTTCACACCCTGGGCTGTCAATGCTGGTGGCGCTACAGGACTTATCGTTTTACGAGTTCTGGAAGGTCTTGGAGAGGTTAATATTATTTTTGTATTATGATTATTTACGGCTGCGGCTTGAAATCGATTTGTACATTTGATCGAACCCACAACCAGTCGCGTTTACAATCACATTTCGTTCCCCTGCGCCATGGCTGGCCTCTCCTTATATACTTAGACATATGAAAAAAAAGTTTCTTGTCATTTTACTAGTTTTTATAGTATTTGTATTGGTTATAAATATTAACTAAAATTTTGATTTTTGTACTTCATTGTTTTTGAGTCGTATCATAAAATATTAAACTTTTTAATATATAAGATATGTTGTACATATCTTGAGATTTCGTTGTATTTGTAGGGAACAACATTCCCGGCTTTAAACGCAATGTTGGCGCGATGGGCGCCTGTGTCCGAAAGAGGAAGAATGGGTTCATTAGTATTCGGGGGAGCGCAAATTGGGAACATTGCTGGAACCTATTTTTCGGGTTTGGTGATTAAGGAGACCGGCGAGTGGCAATCAGTTTTCTACCTTTTTGGCAGCATCGGTATACTGTGGTTCATTTTATGGGTGAGTTAAAAAAGTACCTGTATACCGATATCATATCTATGTTTTCTATTCTTTATCTAATATCTAAGTTTAAAAAAAATAAAAACAAGCTTCACGCTGTATCCCACACAC
Source organism: Heliconius hewitsoni (assembly GCA_018230445.1). Classification (NCBI taxonomy): domain Eukaryota; kingdom Metazoa; phylum Arthropoda; class Insecta; order Lepidoptera; family Nymphalidae; genus Heliconius; species Heliconius hewitsoni. The sequence continues at coordinate 4,497 of DWAN01003216.1, forward strand.
AACAGGGTACGCAGAGGGAATCCAGTGTTAAGACTCCGTTCCCCATTTTCCGCCGAATTCAGGAGCCTTTGCGTGTTAAGTGGCGGAACTCAACGCCGCGCTTTGCCTCGACACCAGAGCGTAGAAATGGAAATATAAATTTAAATAAACATTTCACCTCCTCGAGAGGGAACGAACCCACAACCAGTCGATTTTACAGTGACATTCTGTTCCCCTACGGCACGACTGGCCTCATATCTCTAAGTTTCTTTATCCTTTACAGATAATTATAGATACCTATTTATATAAAAGAAATAGAAAAAATATATATTTTATCATAATTACAGTTATATAGCTAGATAATAAAATAAGACGTATTAATACTAAGTAAAAGTTAAAAGTAATAATCTACTTGACTCCTCTCTATAAATGCGTTATCATTCACAATTTAGCTAAATAATAAATCATAAGATACTTACTTTTACTTTCTTTCACTTAAATGTTATATAATATTATATATTTAATATGAGCTTCTGCATTGCTATTTAAATGTTTCTTTACTGAAATAGTCTGTATCCTGAATGTAGGCACAGTAGCTATAGAGAATCTAGTGTTAAGACACTCCGCTCCTTACTTTCTGGTGAACACTGCACCGTGTTAAGTGGCGGACGTCGTTGTCGCTTTGCCTCGATACCAAAGCGAATTAATTAACATATTAAATATTTCATTTCTTCAAATTGGAATCGAATCCACAACCTGTTTGTGCGTCCTTGTGACTGGCCTCATAATAACATCTAATAATATTTAAAAAATATATTAAGCTAACTTTATATTTCAGGCACTTCTATGTTATAATGATCCGGAATCACATCCTTACATTTCTGATAAAGAAAAGAAATATCTAGAAGAGGCTCTAGGCAGGCATCAGAACAGCCAGCCATCGGCGATTCCCTGGAAAGCTATCGTTATGTCAGTTCCACTATGGGCACTGGTTTGCGCACAGGTATATTTTTTTGTTTACTCTTTTACTTTTTTTTCTTCACGCTGTATTCCGCATATAACAGGGTAGGCAGAGGGAACCTAGAGTTAAGACACTCCGTTTCCTATTTTCCTCTAAATTTTTCGAGGCATTGCGTGTTGAATGGCGGATGGCGCGCTTTGCCTTGTTACCAAACTAAAGCGAACCGTCGCGTTTACACGCTTATGCCAGCCACTGCGCCACTAACTTATTCAAATTACAAACACTAGTTCCTGCAATTGGCACGTTGCAACCAAACGAACTCACGTAGCCGTGGGACACACAAGATAGAGCAACAACCACGTGTGTCCCACGGCCTAATGGAGTCCTTGGAATATTATTCACTTACCCAACAATATAATGATCGATGCTAAACAAGATAAGGAAATTCGATTTCCATTTTTTATTCAGTTTGTGTGCTCAACCGTGAACTCTGTAAATAAATTACGCCTCTTGAACTATCGGACCTCGCACAAATCAATGTTACACCTATTTTTAGCTGTAATTCCTTTGAATTTAATTTATTTCAAATGCATGTATAATAGCATCTGTAGTATTTGATAAATGAGTTTTCCTAATAGTAATACATTTGATATAATAATACAATATTAATACTTATTTAGAAAACGTAGCGGGACTCGAACACGCGCGTCCCGGCTTTCTTTTCAGTGTGGATTAACAGTTAGTGAGTTCGATTTCCACTCGAGGTATTAATTATTATTTGTTATTTTTTTGGCTCTGGTAACTAGGCAAAAAAAGGTAGATAAGGGTAGGCAAAGCGCGGCTTTGAGCTCCACCATTTAACACGCAATATATCGAAAAACTCAGCGGAAAGTGAGAAACAGAGTGTGTTATAACACTAGGTTCTGTTAGCCTATCTCGTCTTGGAGCGTGAACCTGAAAAACAAGTATAATATACAATAGAAGTTTGAATCAATATGTAAGGGACGTCTTTGAACTAATTATTGTTTTTGTTTCAGATCGGCCACGACTATGGATACTTCACAATGGTAACAGACCTCCCAAAATACATGACTGGGGTACTAAAATTCGACATTCACCGCACTGGGACCCTCGCTGCCCTCCCGTACGTTGTGATGTGGATCAGTTCTATTGTATTTGGGTGGATGTGCGACAAAATTGTAAAGAGGAACTGGCTGACAGTTACGAATGCTAGGAAGACTTTTACTACAATAGGTAAAATATTGTTTGAGCTATAAAACTTTTTTTTTGCTTTATGATTTTCCGTGTGAAAGAGACACGGAGGTTGTAGGTTCGATTTGCACTCAGGGGCGCGTACCAAGGCAAAAATTTAACACGCAGTGAATCGAAAATTCGGCGAAGTGTGGAACGGAGTGTTTCAACACTAGCTTTCCTCTGCTTACTCTGCTCTATGCAGGATTCAGTGTGAATACCTATCTTATCGCTTACAATAACCTCTTGAGGAAAACGTCACTAAAATATAAGTATATATAAGTGCTTATGAATGTTTTTTATGCAACATAAAACATATTGAATTTCTCAATGGGACTGCATTTCGACAGCTTAATGTATTTTCAAGAGTTTTGGTGCCAAGTTCAATGGAACTATAGAGGGTCAATATTAAGGTCGAGTCGTTTTGTTCTTTTGTTTTGTTACACAAGACGAGATTCACAGTCTAATAATAGGAGTTTAGGTTGCTCTTTAAGGTTTAGGTTTTTATATACATATGTTAAAAAATATATTTTTAAATTTTATCTAAACGACATAACATTTAAATGTCCACATTAGCCTTGTTAGATTTTATCTCAGGGAAAATGACGTTTAAAGTAAAAAATTGGGATTCTTTCGCCAAAAAATATAATCAGTTTTTAATTTATTATCTATTTAAAAAGATTTCTCACAATACGTGGAATAATTAGTGAAAAACGGGACTGTGTGGTCCCAATCGGGACTTATTTTAAGGCTAAAAATCGGAACATCTGGCAACGCTGATCTAAAAACGACAATTTCAATTAATAACCATTTTTATTCTTATCTATATTTATTACGACCATAAATACATATTTCCGGTTGACTTACAATGTAATTAGGATTAAGCAACATCCAAGTACTAGACAACAATCAGTTCTAGTACATAATCAAGATCCGTGATGCTACGAAGAATACTAATGGTTAAGTTGAGAAAGCGTGTCAAAACGCTTTAGCTGGTATTGTGATGTGTTCCGGCAGATCGAGCTGATCGACACCGCAAGGTCGATAATTATAGTGCGCGTTCGTTCCTTGCAAAAGTGAAATGTTTCGTTTTGTAAGACACCTACATACAACGTAGAATGGCCTTTGAAATACTGTATGTAGACTATGAGTTTAGGAGCTGGCTTTTGTTGAGAAACTTTTGTGATTACTGCTTTTGTCAAACATTTTTTTTGACAAAGTTTTTAAAGAGAGCGTTTGACATTATTCGCTAGTGACTATGGTCGAATCGAATCGAATTTTTAAACTTGCCGCAATAAATTTTAATGTTTTATGACACATGATGGAAAAAAAGCAAATAGTTACACTTGACGTCTAACGAAATAGTCAAAAGCTTACAGTTCTACATTTTCTGCCTAATTCGGTATTATGTGTTGAGCGCTTCGCCTCGATACAAGAGCGAAGAAATTAAAATACTAAACGTATCATCGAGTGAGAATCGAACCTACAACCTATCACGGTTACAGTCGCACAATCGTACTCCTGCGCTACGACTGACCTCTTCTATTTGATACAAGCTCATAAATTTGTATCAATTATTTTATATCACAAAATAATTTTAAATTCAATTACAGCTTCCGTCGGCCCCGGTATTTGCATGATCTTGGCCTCGTACTCAGGATGTAACACAGACGCAGTCGTTATTTTGTTCACTGCCTCTATGGGATTGATGGGAGCCTTCTACCCCGGCATGAAGGTGAACGCGTTGGATCTGAGCAGCAACTACGCTGGTACTATAATGGCAATTGTGAACGGAATAGGAGCGATTACAGGCATTATTGCTCCATTTTTGGTTGGATTGTTGACACCAGATGTAAGTTGGACTTTTTTATTTTTTTTACTTTACGAAGGCTTAAAAAAATCAAAATTAAATCAGCTTCGCTCTATATCCCACACACAGCAGGGTAGGCAGAGGGAACCTATTGTTAAGACACTCCGTTCCCCACTTTCCGCCGAGTTCTGGACGCATTGCGTGTTGAGTGGCGCCACTCGACGACAGACTATTGCCTTGGTGCCAGAGCGAAGAAATAACAATATTATTAAACAATAATTCATTCCCCCGAGCGAGGACCGAACACACAGCCATCGCACAGAAAGCAGACAATTAAGTATTAAGTTTCTATTATTTTTAATTTCAGAGTACTTTAACCCAGTGGCGATTAGTGTTCTGGATTACGTTAGCAGTTTTCATAGTAACAAACTTAGTGTTTGTGGCGTGGGCATCTGGTGAGGAGCAATGGTGGAATTCTATTTCGCAAGACCAAAAACAACAAGAAGTTGAAGCTGCCACAAATCAATCAGCTAGCAATGCAGTAAATGGCGAAGCCAAATTGTAATCAAATAAATATATTATCTGTAACCAATTTCGGTTACCAGGAACGACTTTGAATATTCGATTTAAAATCGATTTAAAGTGTTACTATACTGCGCTTATACAATCGGTGGATTGTAAAACTTCTTACGTATATTTGAAGCATCAAAAGAAAAGGCTGTCTTATTATCAATATGTAGATTATTCATAGTATTAAATATTAATTGTGCTAAAATGTGATTGTTATACTCGGAAATTACTGAACTAAGCTCCACAGCTAGACTGGTTTGGTACAACTAGTTAACAAGTTACTTAACAAAAAGTATGTAGAGAGATGAAAAGCATAATTTTTGGTACCTAAAAGTACAAAAGCCATATTGAAATATTGGCAATTTTTTTAATTCAGCCAGTGCTATGTGATAATATTAGTATATTATATACCTAATATCGATGTTGAGAGTAATGTTAAATTGTTCGTAGTTACATATCATGTTTTAGGTTAAGAGTGATTTATCGTATAAGATAATTTTTATTTTTTATTGAAACAAATAAGGAAGTCATGTACCGTTAACAAGGTAAAATGGTATTTATATAATAGGATTGTATTAAATGTTACGAGAACTTTATATTACGTATTTCAAAGTATAAATATAAGATGTATGTAAGTGTATAATAAGTATGTACGTTGTGAAACATTTATGTAATACTAGGTCACGGAATGTAATCGAAAATTGAATATTATTATTGCATTAACTTAAAAAAAAAGAGTCGAAAACTTATGTAAAACAACCGTACAACATATCCTGTTTACTCCAACTTTTTTTATTTATTCATATGAGTATAATTCTAATAGCTCTGTCACAAAAACTGTTTTATTTTTTTTACAAAAATCGATATAATTGAATCGATTATGTAAGCTATTTGATCTAAAAAAGTGTAATTAACGAAAGATTCACATTTTAAAAATAGAATAAAAAAATTAACTATTAAGTAAACAGGAATCAGGAGATAAAATTCGAGTACAAAAATATCTTAAAATAGAAGACATTACAAAAAACTAGATTGTTTCTGCTTAAGATTTATTTTGTTTATATTTCATAAACGAAATAAATCGTAGGCGACGTTACAATATTTATATTTTTTGCCGCTTTAAATGTACAAAATACACTAACAATAACAAACTTTATTGAGCAAAAAATATCTTGAGATTGAAGTCACTGTTGAGGAGGCCTCGTTTAAAAAGGCCGTCAAAAGACTTGTTGAGTTGTTCAAATTAAAAATAAGTAAATAAATGTATTTATTTGTTTTGAAGCATTTGAATAAAAACACGTTTTGTTCACTAAGAAATTTATTGTTAAAAATTGAAAAGGCTGTGAACAATTTGTAACTAAATCTTGATTATCGTATCCTACGTAGAGCAAAGTTTATTTATTATTAGTTATTACCTTTTAAACATATTTTAATGTTAGTTTTCCACAAAATTTCACAGATAATATTAACCTCTGTTGTTTTAAAATTCTAATTAAAAAAAACCTGTAAACAGTATCTTTTTTTCGTAAGAAATCAATACTAAAAAAGTAAAAGATTTTAGTAAAAACTTTGTTCTAGAAGGATCGATGTTTGGTGTTTATGTTGGTGTTCATTTGTGCCATCCAATAGATCTGTATGTGGTATTATAATTATATTATAATAATTTACTATAGTTATGAATCTGTCATGCAAACTATTTATGTAAATCATATCTGAGATATTAGGCTACTTTCATACGATAACATTATTATGCTATTGTTGTTTAATAAAAAATCAAATAAGACGGTACTTTTTTTTAAACGAAACTCGTAAATTAAATTTATATATATCTTTATTTTATTAAAAAAATTATACAAAATTAAAATAACAATAAAAATATATTTATTAAAAAATGTCAAATGTTGGTTTTCACTTATCAATCAAATTGAAATATGAATATCAATATAAATTTTCATAAATTAATAACTAAAATAAATATATAGACAAATTTCTAGCTTAAAAAAATAAAGGAAAAAACAATAATAACAACAACATTGCCAAATAAATTAATATATCATCATCATATACATACAACATCAATACACCAAATTTAAATATTAAATTTTGTTGATAATTCTAGTAAATAACTTATATAATTATGAATAATTTACATTACTATCGATTATTCATATTAATTGAATATAAAACTACTTTTAAGGAGGTGGCGTCTGTATCAAAGACCACGCACGCGAGCACTATTCAATCCTGAATGTATGTGTGAGAGAGATAGCTATATATGAATTGCTAAACGGAAGAAAAAACGGATTAATCTATCATATTATATATTATTTTTTTAGCTTCTCGCTTTTTAGTATCCTGCACATAGCAAAGTAAACAGAACGATCTTGGGAACCCACTGTTGAGAAACTTCCTTAACCTTTAAGACTTCCATTCCCCATTTTCCGGTGAATCTTTGAGGCATTGCCAGTTTTATGGCGAACTTCACCGCTTCCCCTTCTTTATCAGATCAGGAGATGGAAATATTAAATATGTCATTGCCCCGAGTGGCAATAAAACGTACATCGCCTCACGCCGTGATAGCCTCACGGAGTTTGGGGACAAGGGACAATTGAGCGGAGGGTGGGGAACAGAGTGCTATAACAATAGATTAACTCTGACTACCCTCCTAAAAAAATATTATAGTAAAGCCGTATGTGTGAAAAATGCAATACGGTCCACTAGTCGGCCGGCTGCACTCTTATTCTATTATTTTGATTATTTTCCTGAGTATACAATGTGCAAGTTCAGAAATTTCAACCCCGTCAATTAGTTTTGAAAAAAAAAATAACACCAAAACTTGTACCATTTCCAAACAAGCAAACCAAAAAAAATCACATCAAATGCTCGAAGCGTGGCATGAAACGGATTTAAACGCCGCCTCCTTCGAAACTTCAGAACAACTCCATGACGGACGACGGCGACGACGCCTCGCTGAGGTCCGTCCTCTGATTCAATATGCGGAGTGCTTGGAACGGCAGGATGTGCTCGATCTGGAGAGTCGACAGCAGTTCTATACTTTCGTTGCTCTCTTTCGATAGTAGGGAGCGAAGGCGTCGGGCGTCCTCGTAGTCCATGTTGAGGAGTTTGCAGGCTTCTAGTAGTCTAAAAAAATTTTATTATCGTTAATTTTCGCGATTTTTATACATTTCAGTTAGCAACTGTCGAAGCGGATTAGGTGTGTATGTTTTAGAATTATACATTTTTGATGAACGATCTACCCGTGACCATGGACTACTACAATGCTTCAAGCTGTATACCACGCATAGTAGGGTAGGCAGAAGGAACTTGGAAACCTAGTGTTGACACTAGGTGACAAAAAAATAAATTAAATCAAACACGCTTCACGCTATATCCCGCATACAGCAGGCTAGGCAGGGGGAATTTAGTATTAGGACACTACGTTATCCACTTTCCGCCGAATTTTCGAGGCATCGTGTGTTGAATGACGTAACTTAACGCTAGGCTTTTGCCTTGTTGGCAATATTAAGAAATAATAATTAATTTCATCTAGTCCCCACTCGAACCCACAGCCCACAACCGTCGCGTTACAGTCACACCTGCGCCACGACGGCCTCAATAAGACACTAGGTTTGTAAATTTATACTAATAGTAATTAGTTTATTACTATTAATTTAATAGAAATTGATTGGTATAGTTTTTAATAACCGGCTTTTAAGGAAGTCGTGGCGCAGCGGCGCAGACTGTCACTACTCTACACGTCTAGAAATTGTGATGTGAAACGTCTAAATAGCACTAGGTTTCCTTATCGTACCCTAAAATAGTTCTATTAAATATATTTTACAAACTTACTTAGGCAATTGATTCAATTGCGATGCTACTTTGTTGGGGGGAGCAAACGCCGGCACGAGGTTCCTTTTGACGTCGTACGTAAACTGTATCGTGCCGCCCGTGTTGAACCAATTCTCTAGTACCACCTCCTGATAGACAAGAAAATAACAATTGATAACCTGCTGGTTTTACAGAAGTCGGTTAAAACAAATGACGGCAGTACCTCGAACAGGTGGTCGTCGACGCCGGCGGCGACGTCGGCCTGCAGCGGGCGCGCGAGGCGCGGCGCCAGCGCGGCGGCCGCCACGCGCGCGCGCGCGCACAGCGCCCCCAGCACAGCGCACAGCGCCGGCGACACCGACAGCGCCAGCTCCTCCAGCGTCACCATCGAGTGCCATCTGCGGGTGTCGTAGAACAATAAAGTTTAGTGGCAATACGTGTTGAGAGCCGCAACTCAACACCATTTTTTGCCTTGTTACCAGAACTAGGAAATGAAAATATTATATATCTCATTTCCTCGAGTGGGAAGTGTGAGCTCACAACCTATATAGCGCATAAACAGTCACACGCTTGTGCCCCTGCGCTGCGACTGACATCTACTAAGATGTACCAATTTTAGTTATATTTTTGTACAAAATAAGGTTTCGAGTTAAACCATAAGTTCTAAAGAAATACTAGTTAATTATATATATATATATAAGTGTAACAAATAAATAAAGGAAAATGCGTTTTAATTTCTAAATAGGATCCATTGGGATGTTTCGCTCATTATTATGTCTACATTGTCAATACAGTTGTGTTTTACAGATATAGTCCGTCTAAACTCTTATTGATAATCGGAGGTACTCGCGTAAAATTGCG
>DWAN01003217.1:0-13755 GCA_018230445.1 Heliconius hewitsoni
GCCGCGCGCGCCGCGCTCGCCGGGCGGGCCGGGCGCGCCCCCCGCGCCGCGCTCCCCGCGCGCGCCCTCCGCGCCTTCAACACACACCAGCTACACACTCTACTCGAGTTATTCGAACATATTGCTCTAAGATTACATTATTCTCACCAAAGAAGATTGAGTTAGAAACTGTAAACAACTTGAGCACGTAAATGACACCGAATGGGGGAAACACAAATGCCATCCAAAATATTTAACCGATGCAAATAACATGTACAAAAGAAAAAAATAACTACTGTCGGTGTGAGCTCATGTAATGAACAGGATTAAGATTGCTTTTAATTGTTAAGTTCATTAGTTAAATGATAAAGAAATCTTTCCCCTTGTTCGTTTTAAAGTTAGTGATTAGATAGCAAATAAAAACCATAAGCCACTAAGCTAAGCTCGTGTATTCAACGCTCAGTTGTAGCGGCGTGGTATTAGTTTAATTAGTACTAGTTTAAGCGGAGACTAAAATTCTAAAAAAAATCTGACTTTCCTTAATTTTTCAAATGTTGATAGATGAAAGGCTACAATTACTAGTTTACCATTTATTTCTAGTTCACGGTTCTTGAACATAACATACTATTAAAGGTAAATTACCAGGAGGCCCAGGCGGCCCGGGCGGGCCCTCGATGATGCCAGTAGGAAAAGCGTCGCCCTTTAGCGTCGTCGTGAAGCCTCGCTCGCCTTTGTCTCCTTTGTCTCCCTGAAATATTTAAAATATGCATATTATGTTCATGTGTATCTACTTCACTGCTTGTGAAGTAGATACACATGAACATATTCTATTCATTTAGGCACGAGACAAAATGTAAACAAACAAATGCTGTTTCTAAAACTTTTTGTAAACTTTTAAATTCTAAAATGTGAGATATAATCACATTTTAGTGTAAAATGTCCCCAGTATCTGTGTTCTATAATTTATTATAGTAGTTTATTCTTATGGTATTAAAATGCGTCTCAAATTTGAGAACAAGTTGGCTTTTGGATGTTTTTACATATCAAGTAATTAAACATTATTATGAAAATTTATAAAATAATCGGTAAAATGAGGCGAATGGAAAAAAATATAGATTTGAAGTTTGATTTTTCGCCGGGAAGGGGGGAACGGAGTGTCTTATCACTAGGTTCGCTCTGCCTACCTTGCTGTGTGCGGGATACCGCGTGAAGCTGATTAACTTATAAGTTCTATAGACATCGGTCAATAATATTAATTACCTCCATAGTTCCATGGATATTTCTTTACTCAATATAATAAATAAATAAATAAAATAAATAAAAGTACTTTATTTAATATATTAAAATCTATCTATATTAAAATATAATATATTAAAATCTATCAATTGTGACCTATAAATGACCTTTTTGTTTATTTGTTTTCCTTTTACAGAGTACAGTATGTTAATTATTGCAAGAACTTTTAAATTATAGAATAAGTATGTTATAGTAGTGTAGTGTCCCCCGTGCGGCTTTAAACCAGGTCCCTCGTGGAAACTCAGATACTGGAATCACTGTGAAACTCCGAACAAACCAGAAAATAGACACGTGGAATGTTCGAGGCCTTCTCGATCCTGGAAAATTGACTATCTTAGAACGAGAGATTACCTGAAATGGTATGTATAATATCTGTGGACTGAGCTAAACCCATTGGCAGAACAGCAGACACATGCAAGCAAACTATTGCTACATATCCAAAATGAGCGTTTGAAGTCCTAGCTGTCAGAGGAAATTGCGCCGGAGCAAGCTGGATTTGTGAAAGGTAAAGGCACTACGGAACAAATTCGTATCGTACGACAAGTCGTAGAGAAAGCACGGGAATTTAACACACCCGTTTACATCTGCTTTGTAGATTTTTCCAAAGCGTTCGATTCTGTGAAATGGCCAGTTTTATGGAACACCTTACTGTAAATGGTTACACCAAAGCCTAGATGCTTTGGTGTAACACCTTTTAGACACCTTTTAGACAGTTATACGAACGAGTTCCTCGTTCGTATAACTATTTAGTTATACGAATAGTTCGTATAACTCATTGCCTCAGTAAGAGCAGACGGCATACTATCAAGATACTTCCATCCCAGCGTGGGTGTCCGTCAAGGGTGCTTAATATCATTGCTCTTTTTTAACGCTTACACCGAGCTCACAATGCGTAGCACCCTTAAGAACTGGAAAGGTGGTATAGCGATTGGCGGCCAACACATTGCAAATTTGCGCTACGCCGATGACACAACCTTATTGGCTTCTAGTGTTCAGCATATGGAAGAACTGCTTCAAAAGATGGAACATGTCAGCCTTCAGTTTGGATTAAAGGACAATAGCAGCAAAGAAAGTGACTGATATTGCAAATTAATAAGTTTTCTAGTTCTACATATACCTTGGCACTTTAATCACGAACAAAGGCGGCTGCGTAGAAGAAATAAAACGACGCATGGCTATTACAGGAAATGCTATGGGGAGGCTTGGAAACATATGGAAAAACAGAAAAATCACCAAAAGCACTAAAATGCGACTGATACGAAGTATTGTTTTCCCTATTTTCCTATATGCTGCTAAGGCATGGACCTTGAGCGAAACGGAAAAGAAAAAATCGATGCCCTGGAGATATGGTCATCCATACGATGGACCGACCAAGTAAATTCAGCTGCAGACGGCAAATTGCATGAGTGCACTAGAATGGTGAAAAACAGAAAGAAATGGCGTGAAACTGTAGCAAGAATGACGAAAGCCAAAAACGTGACTACATGAGGGCCACGATCGTTCTGTCAAGAGCGTAACGAATGGGGAGAAGATCGTGTAAATAACTATATGTACTTAAAGTATTTCTTTAAGTAGTTATGTATGTTGAAATCACAGAAAGGCCTTTAAATTTTTTTTTATATACGTAGGTAAAGATGTATAGTTAGTTATAGGTAAATAGATATTTATGTCTTTTAAGAATTTATAATTTGCTCGCAAAAATGTTTTTTTTAGAAGAAAAATAAAAGTTCAAAGAAAATTTCCAACCTGACCCTGTATCTGAAAATCTCAAGACATTAAAAAATATATATTGTTTTGGGTTCTATTAATGCCCTCAGGATTTTTTTTCTCTCTAAGTATAGATTGAGTTATTGTACCTTATGTCCGCCAGGCCCGGGTGGTCCTATGGGGCCGGCGGGGCCTATGGGGCCGGATGGTCCAAGCGCGCCGGGAGCACCGGACACCCCCGGAGGACCTACCCGACCCTCTGCGCCCGCGATGCCCTCTGCACCTTGAGGCCCCGGTGGGCCTGGGGCTCCCGGTTCTCCTGGCTCTCCCTTACCACATTAAATATCAATATTAAAAACATATATTTTTCTCATAAACCATAATGAAGAGTTTTCCAAACATGATTGGTGAACTTACTGAAAATTTTAACCATGTATGTATTAAGATGTAAAATACAGGGTTGTAACTCGATCGATGATTGGTCTATGGGTAGAGGTCCTCTATCCACTGCCCTAAACTACTACAAAAACATTTTCTTCTTATAATAAGAATTCTTATTATAAAATGCCTTATGACACTTTTAAAGATTGTTTCCTACAAATATCAATAGTTTTTAAATCTACATGTGGAAAACAATCACCAGTAATATTTTTAGCTACAGCTTCTGAGTTTTTGTTAGAATTTAACGTTTGAAATAATGATTTTTATTTCGTTGTTATTTCTAACAATTATAGAGCGATTATTTTAATATAATATGATAAGAAGGGGCATAGGGGTGAAATGAATAGGTACTGAGGTCCCCTACGTAGACAACCGTCGCTCCTCGATCGACTTACGGCCTGTATTGTGGCAAATCCTTTAGATTAGGCTTTTAACTTCTTATCTCATAATTCGCTGTTAATTTTCTTTAATTTTAATAGTTTTTGTGTAAAAATAACATGTACTATGTACTAAATTAACACAACACTAAAAATAACGCAACATGCAAATGTTGATCAAATATTTAAAAGTAGCATGCAATTACATAGAATCATGCAGAACAACAGACGGACAGATTCTACATTTTATTACAAATATCCTACATTGTACATTTTTCTAAAAATTTAGACTCTATTGTATTTTATATTTTATCATTTAAATTATTATTATTTCAAGCTTTAATTAGCTTGTGAAGAAGATATTTTAGTTATTTTGGGTTTTTGAACACTATTAAGTAGAAGAAATAAGCAAGAACACAAGATATTTAATTTAATTTCCGATGAATTGAAGAAACTTTAGGTAGTTTCAAAGACTGACATGAGTTTATATCAATGACAATGTCATAAGAAGCTGCTGTCTCACTTCCGACAGTGGACACGACACGGGGCAGGTCGTGAAGCACTCACCTTGAGCTGTATGATGGATTGCGCGGAGATGTTGTGTCCGGCCGCCTGCAGGCCCTGCGGGTACACCGCGTCAGTCACACACACACACGCCAGGCCGGACACCGAGTTACCAACACATCTCTCGCAAGACATTCTGTTCGTTTTATTCACGTCATTGAAATCATTCTACTGATATCGTTGCATATGGTGCGTTGCGAGAGATATACTAGTAGCAATGTCAGACAAAATAAAATAGCTAAACATACATATTGAATACAAAATTCCTATCTACTTTTAAAATTATGAAATTATTTTATAAATCATAAAACATCTGACAAAAACAAAAGCGCAAAATATTTTCTGTAACAGAAGCTAAAAGATTTCCACTGCCCGAGTGAAATAAAACAATTAAGGCAAAGGTACAGTCGCGTCTACGGGCATGCCGGCTGGGCGTTACGGCGGGTACCTTCACGGCTATGATCTCCGCGGTGGTGTAGGGGCTCATCTTAAAGTTGTCCACTGATCTTTTGACCCCCTGCAACCGCCGGAACAATAAACATATCTTTTACGTGTTGATACAAGTTATTCAGTTGTTTAAATAGATACGTAACGGAGCATGAAGCGATGTACTCGTATATTGTTCATATTTGCTAAGCCAATTACACATAAATACCTTGACAGCTGAGAAGACGTCGAACCCAGGACTGCCGTGCTCGCCTTTCTGACCCTTGTCCCCGGGTCGTCCCTATAACATTAAAAAAATATGTTATGCTAAAAATAAAGTAATAATGTCAGAATTGTAATACAATGTGTTTGTTTATGTTCACATTATTAGTTACATATTAAACTTTCTTTCAACTTTATACTTGGACACAATATCTAACTGCTCAATAAAGATCTTTGTAAATTAGTTTTAAATAATATAATGAGGCCAGTCGTGGCGCAGGGGTACAAAGTGTGACTGTAAAATCGACTAGTTGTGAGTTCGATCCTCACTCGAGGAAATGAAATTTTTATTTACATTTATATTTTCATTTCTTCGTTCTGGTGTCGAGGCAAAGCGCGGCGTTCAACTCCACCATTCAACACGCCAATGCCTCCAGAACTCGGCGGAAAGTGGGGAACGAAGTATCTAAATAGTATGTTCCCTCTGCCTACCCTGCTATGTGCGGGATATAGCGTGAAGCTGAAATAGTAATAATCCGCCGTGTGCCCAAGCGTATGACTTTAACGCGACGGTTGTAGATTCGATCCACACTCGGTTGAATTATTAACTATTAATATAATCCGCAATGCCTCCAAAAGTAGGCGGGAGGTGGGAACTGGAGTGTCTTAACACTAGGTTCCCTATACCTACCTTGTTCTAATGCGGGATAACGCATGAAGCGTAAAAAAAATATGTATAATGTTACGTACCGGGTCACCCTTAGGCCCGTCTAAGCCAATTGGTCCCTGAAACATTTTAAAATAATATTTTATAACATATATACCATACATTATATATTTTGATATTTTAGTTTATGAAAGTTAAGAATCTTTTAAACTATGTTAGTAAGAGAAAACTATGATTAGTATCCAGAAGAACAAGGCGAACACACAACTCTGAAGTAAACGCATAAGCCACAGGTTAGTTGAATGCGGTCAGTTCGCGGTTACGGAGTAAGTGATAATAACCCAAAAAGTTACAATAACCGGAATGCCATTAAGCGGAAATCCCACTATGTTAAATCTACGTAACTAATGCCCGAGGGCTCTACTCGGCTGTTGCCCGGCAGGCTCCTTACGACTACCCTCTCTTTGATAATAACTTAACGTAGAGCTTGTGCTCTTGGTGACACCAGAGATCAAATAAAATAATTTGATGGAGTGATATTTAGAGGCAGCAGCGGTAAGGACGAAGCCGGTCAGAGCACGGGTCAGTAACTAGGGGCGGCGGGGCACTACGGGGTCCGGCCGTGGCCGGCGCTTACCATAAAGCCGCGTTCGCCTTTCTCTCCCTTGCTCCCCTGAAACGTCAATCCGTATCTTTGAGCTGCCCACCACACACCTATCATTAAATAAGTCTCCCAAGTACAAGATTTACCAAAGTCCACACAAATCTCTAACGTGTCTCTAACTGCAGTCCGTGAACTAGTCAAACTTTTCATTAGGAAAGTTATTTTTTCAAACTACTTTAATGGCGATAATGCAATTCCCTTCGTCTGAACATATTTTACTTAACCGAGCGCAAGTATTCAACTTCAATATAATTGTTCGCATCTAGCTTACAACTTGCAGAGGATAAAAATAATAAAAATGAAGCAAATATTTAAAAACGTAAATAATAAAATAATCTTAATAGAAAGAAAAGAAATAAATATAATAAATAAAAAATATACCGGGAATCCATTTTTCCCCGGCGCTCCCATTAACCCCTGCAAAGAAATTAAAATATACTTAAGCAGTTATGTAGCCAACAAGCGAAAACATAAGTATCAAATAATAAAATATATTATTTTGTAAACGTACAAGACAATTAAAGGTTCAATAGTAATGCAATTTGTTTATATTTATAATATTTAATGTATTATTTATAATAGTAAAATAAATGGTTTCAAGTTGTAAAACAATACATACCGGTGGTCCTGGCTCGCCAGAGTCTCCTTTCTTTCCTTTCTTACCGCGCTTGCCGGGAGGACCGGGAGGGCCTGAAAAAGTTATATTTACAAAATTTTAACAAAAGTGGTTTGGGCACGTCAAATGAGTAAATGATGAAAGAATGGCAAAAAAATATGACGGAAAAGGAAGGTCACATAAAAAGCATGAGGAACCCCCGGAGGGGGTTGTGTGAATAGGTTGATGACAGTGGACGAGGCGAAAGAGGTACGCAGAGAGCGTTCGGCGCTCCGTTCTCTCTGACTACTCCTCTAGGGATACAGCGTGAAGCTAGTTTTGTTTAGTTCTTAACAAAAGTTTCCAAATATTTAAATATGTAAAGATAACGTATAGACGTTCCTTTATTAATTTGATTTGAAGAAGTAATATGCAAACGTATGGTATGTACACCTCGTTTATATATTGGCTATCGGAATAGACACGAGACGGTGCGGCGGCTGGAGTGGTTCTCAGCGACTACGTGACGTCACTGAGGACCACTCCAGCACGCTTTGTAACAGCTACCGGCGCACAAATAACCCAATAGTCGCACTCTTCCATACAACCCTATTGCGCTGCTCACTCTCACTCCTGCTCACGCGGCGTTGCAAGGAAATTATTCACTTTATCGCATAATATCAAAAAACGCTGATATAAGAGCGTGATGTTGGGAACCAACACCCTGAGAGTACTTACCGAGCAGGAGCGGCGAGAGTAACGAAATGTGCGTCAAAAGTATGTAAGTACTTAAAGTTACTTTCCGTTATATTTTCTTCAATCTACGCACCGCACCGTATGGCGTATATATGCAGTGTAGCAACTTCAATAAGCTCACAAACAACGACAAAATAAGAACAATTGTTCTTACCTACTACTATACCTTCTACACCTCTTAATTAATTTACTATTTTAATAGATATATTTTATCAACATTATTAGATCGAGTTGTCACAGGCGTACTACTGTACGCGACGGTTGTGTGTTCAATTTCCACTCGGTGGAATAAAATGTTAAATCTTTTAATTTTCTCGCTTTGGTATGAGGCGCGCAATAATAAAATGCTTATACAGATCGCTCTTAATAATATTGAATTAAAGTAATCTCTCAGCTAGTCAGCCATGTTTGTTTGTTAGGTATCATTGGCCAGAGACTATTAACGAGGACTCTTAATTCCGTTCTTGATATCTGTATTGTAGTAATGTGACACTACAACGATTACGACGTGTCTATACTATCGGCCTTCGGTTCTCCTACGTAGCCTTTACATGTCGATCTTTTTAAACAACAATAATACGGATATATGTAAGAGGCTTTGGTCAAAAATGTTTCTTGTTCTTTAGCTCAGTTAAGAGAAATATGTATGTATGTATGTAGTGCACATGTTCAATGACTGATACTAATTTATAGAAATAATGACAATTGTAACAAATATGTGAAACAACTGTTTCATTAATAATCACCACATTCCGGTAATATGAATCACGCACCCTGAAGCCTGATGTCAAAGGAACATTATCAGTATCTAAATATGCGGTCGGCTGACTCGAAAATGAGCGGCACTGTCCCGTCACGTCACGTGTCACGTTGACCCAGGCTGTACGAAGGAGGTTTACACGAGGTCTCATCGATTGTATTGGACGCGGCACTAGTTAAAATAATTTCTGAGGAAAAAAGTTGCTTTTTTCCAACAAGATATCGGCTGTGGGTAAGTGCTCTAGAATATAAGCATTAGTAGTATAAATTAACCGCCATATTGCTTGGAAATTCCATTTTAAAGTTATTACATGTTATTCTATACGTATGGAGAACTTCATTTGATTTAATGTTGACAGGCATATCATAATGTAATGATACGTCGTTAATGATGTCGCCGCTCACTGCTAGATACCCGTACCGCGACCGCGCGTCACACGTGTCACACGCGTCACACGCGTCACACGTATCAGCGGTTATTGTAGAAACATAAACTTGTTGGAAGGTTATTAGATAATCTCAACGAATTAGTTTATGTTAAGCCAAGGCAAAATAATCTAAATAAATGTACCAAAAGTTTTTTTATACTTTTTTTCCCATATCATATAGATAAATTCAAATGAGTATGTAAAGGCGCTCACAGACCGCGCGTGCGACAACGCGACGTCAACGGAGTGCGGATAATCCGGATAATCTTTAGAAACATGCGACGCGCGCGACACGATGCACGCATGTGTTTGGGATAACTCTCTTTAAAAATAAATAAAAAACATCCGGCACTGCAGCGCACAGCACATTAACATAAGGCTTTCTTTTTCATTGACATGAAATGAAACATGAGAAGAATTTAATAATCCATTCGCTCACTTTTTACTTTGTTAAAGCTAAATACAAAGTACATTAGTTTTTTCTAAATTGTAACAAAATCGTTGACGCTTTGTAAGCGGTGAGGGCGTGAGGGTCGAGGGGCAGCACTCGTCTCAAATGAATTAAGACACCGTACAAACGCGGCCTGTGGCGTCGCTTTGATCTCCGCTCTCCGCCCTCCGCCCTCATTGAACTCATTTTACATTCAATTACGTCTGCAAACAATTTTTATTATTTGAAGTGCTCCGCGTGCTCGAACTCATGGCCTGCTTTGACAACAAATTTAGGATGTTGTATCGTCACAATCGTAGAACAAGGTGTTTGTTAAAACACAAAAAATATCTTAAGGAGTACTTTAAATATTGTTAATTATAATTATAACTTTGATCTTCAAGTAGTCTACATTATAAAGTATTGTGTATGCCTCTCTCCACGCCGCGCGATGTGTTCTATAAGTAGCTGCACAAACACGCGGGGAGTACGTTGTATCTCGTCAGGGTTAAGTTGAAATTAATTGCAAATATTCAGTCCTTCCCAGTCTTAAATGATGGTAAATCGTGACGTTGTTTACACGCAATCAACGCACGCTCCCATGTGTATGACTTTTTTCATAAGCTCGATCGACGACTGCTCGTGAAACTTGTATGTTCAATGTTCATTCGCAAAGGATAATAATTTTAAGCATTGATGTTTTGTCCATAAGAGGTTAATGACTGTAACCTAAATGAATGAAAATGTACAGTTTCAACTAGAAAGCAAGTAGCACAATTAAATATTTCGGATCACGTAACGGACTAAGTACCGCCGAGGCCGAGTCCAGAATGAGGCGTTAGGTATTTGTTTGTCCTCGTTTTCGAGTTTCAATTGTCCAATCGTTTATTTACTTTACACTGTAAGTCTCTTTAATAAGATATTGGGCTTTCAGTACGATCAGCCCCTCCTTCGCCTAGTATTGCTATGAATAAAACTATATATATTCATTTTACATTTTCCTACAATATAGCAAAGTAGAGACAACAAAAGAACATAACTATATATACACGATGTAAGAGCTCAAGGCTCTAGCAAGATATATTTTACAGTCAATAATATACAAACACACAATAAAATGCTATTTCTGTTAAATTCGCGGCAAATAAAGAACCGTGGTAGATACTAACAACGCAAACGTAGATGTACTAAAACGAATATTTAGAACTAAGTAACTTGTAAATGGTGACAATGCCGCGGTCCAGAAGATGGTCACAAATCATCTCCGTAATTCCTGCCATCACCACCCTCCGAGTACCCCAGGGCGCGGCGCGGGGCGGCGTGTCAGCCCCCCCGGCAGGCCCCGCCTGAATTGCGCGTAAATTGAGTTAGCCGCGCTTAAGCGTCGTTTCGGTTCATACTTTAGAAAGTAATCTTGTTTTTTTGCCAAGAGCCCTCGAGTGCGTAATGAAAATATTGTTGGTGAAATCTTTGGATTACAAGAGTTTTTTATGGAAATTGGGGACTAGATCGGAGCGTAAAGTGCGTGTTAAATATAAAATGTTCACAATCACGAGCAACGCATTTTTGAATGTGAAAGTTCGACTAACATTTTAAAACATAATAAAATCAGTGATGTTTGAACAAATAATTACGTATTAGAAACTTAGAAGTGAGACAAAAAAAACTTTTTAGGGTTCCTTCCCTCTTGTCCGTCTGTCTGTCTGTCTGTGGATTTGCCCTTTTTCTCGAAATGGCATACAAGTATAAAGTTGAAATTAAAATCATATATTAAGGTCTATGGTCTCTTAAAGCACTGAAAAATCGTCTAAGTTAAGGCAATTAATAGATACGAGCATTTATACATCGATCTTGATGCACTTTGTATGAAAATCGCCGCGTAATCAAAACCTATCGGATACCTCCTGCGGAGTACAGTTGCGGAATTTGGCACGAAGGCTTGAGAACTTACAATAAAAATAATGTACTTACTACAATATGGACTAAACCCGACACCTGCATCTTACAGCAAAAGTATTATTGTTACAATATTAAATCAGTAAACAAGTTTACAATCACTTATTGTTGTCTCTATTATTATAGCGACATACAAATAATAAAATAAAAAATGTGTAAAGTCAAGGAAAGCGCCATCTGGCGACACCTCGGCGTGTCCACTTTACGTAACTTATCATTTAAAAGACGTTAATATTTTTACCTGAACTCGACGTAGCAAAGCGGGCACCTATTAAACTTCTTACGACTGATATAATGCTGGCCTAAATGTTATATTTTAGTTAAAATCGTCATATTAGTGTGTAATTTAGTTTTCGTTCAAGTTTCGGGAAGCACACATAGATAATGACGTGTCTCCGATCGCAGGCGGCGCTCCGCCCCGACCGACACCTCCTCCGACACCTAAAATTAATGCACGGTACAACAACTTTACTTTAATATCAAACTACATTTTTGATTGATAATGTTTCAATATTTTGGTATGTAGAGCAATAAAAGGTTTATTTTAATTTCCTGGAGTGATTGTTAGTGTTGTTAACATTTTTATCGTCATAATCGATACAGTTCGACATAAAGCAGTCTTTAACTTATACATTTTAAAACATTTTGAAGATATCATTTTCACCTCCCCTAGTCAATCCTATTAGATTACGTCTAATGAACTGAACCGAAGAAGCTGTAAAAATAAAAAAAATAATTGTGAGTTCATTCATATCTAAGCCGATATCAGGCAATGAAGGCGGAAAGAGAAACTACACGTCTATGACTTCTTAAGAATGATTGAGTCAGACACCTGACAGTTTTAGCAGCGGGCGACGACGCCTAATGTCAGTTGAACCGTATTACAATAGACAATATAATAACACATCCATATATTTATAATATTTTTAATATACAGAATGCAATTTTGGCAAAAGCTATGATAGACGAAGTTAATTTGGTCGCAGACAGCACAAGTTGGGGCGCTCCGAGCGCCGGCGAAGTAAGCAACTTTGCATGATAATGTACAGCGCGCGCCGCCACCGCCCGCGTGTGGTACGTGTTAACAACTATTTACAAGAAAATATTGTTTCTTGTTCGATAATTTACAAGTATGTACGAAGAGGTCAAATAATAATACAGACTTGTTTCGAAATCCTTTGGACCCAAAAAGGAAATATTCTTTTTGACTCAAAATGATTCTATATGATTGATGTTGTAGAGAATAAAAACAAACATGTTCATCGTCATTATAATACAAATATCATCAAATTCCTTTTTCCTACCAGACACGTCAACAAAACAAAAGCTGTTTTTTTAGGTTGCCTTCTTTACATGTTTTGTTAAATACAAGCAAGGAAGCTTATCATTACGAAGCGCCGCTCGCAATGTGGTGCAACTTAATAAGCGCCTCACGAGGGTCCCCCGGTGCCCGCAGTGCCGTCGAGAGGACGCGACCGCCTGGAGCACACTCTATCCTCGGTTTTATTTCCGTTTTGTTTTCAAAACGATGTCGCACTGAGTACATTTCTTGAGACATCCTTCACTCAACTGACACACTTCGTCGTCTTCGCGACTACGAGTACTTACAAATAGAGCAGTGCGGCTACAAAGCAATGAAAGAATTAATTAAGATTTCTGACGCGCGAGTTAGTGGTAAGAGGAGTAGGAGTCATCGGTTAATCTTTAACAACACAGTATCAAAGATACTAGAGGAAGCTCAAGCAATAAGCGTGAGGCCCCTGAGATGATAGTAGACGAAGTGAAGGAGGTATGCAGAGACCGTAGCGTAGATACCCCGTTCTCTTTCTTCGCGAAGCAAATCAAATAAATATAAAATATTATATTACAACGATAGATGAGGCGTGTGAATAGAATGATAGGCGCAAGTGTTGGAGGGCAATTAGCGGAGTTGTGTAATGTCAGGTTGCTATCGGCGGGAAGTCCCTCTCGCCATACAAAACGTGGCGCGCGCTGTAATTACGCGACGCCCTCCACTCGTCCTCCATAGTAAAATGTTTACTTTTATAATTATACTATCAAATAACTTGTCCAAACAATTATTTTACTATATATTTTTTAATACAAGAAAATAAACGATAAATTGAAATTTCAACATAAAATATAAATTATAAATTAATGTATGAATTAGCCCACATGGGTAAATTCATAATTTAAATTCACTAAATATCAAAATATTAAGAATGGAGGTAACCTTTTCGTGAAAAAACAATAAATATTGTGTTATTGATTTTTATATACTTAAAGTATATACTTAGTTATATACTTAAAATTGGCGACTGATTGAGAAGATTTACGTTTTTTTAATCATTTTTAAAGTGTTAACCCACACTTAGGAAAGATTAATTAATAAGACAACTTATTTTAAGTACTAACTTATTTTAAGTTAACAAGTTAACAAGCGTATAAGAATTTCGACGTAGCTTGGCGAGAACGTATGGCTCAGTGG
>DWAN01003218.1:0-13752 GCA_018230445.1 Heliconius hewitsoni
TACGTTCCCTCTGCCTACCCTGCAGTGTGCGGGATACAGCGTGAAGCTGAGTAATGTTGATATAAATTTTTGATTGATTCAAATTATAAGGTTTTCATATTTTTTTTGTAGTTGTTTTTGGCATTCTAGGTATTGCTTTTTTGTTTTATTTTTCTCGGTGTTTAGAAAAACACAGACTATAATATTTTTTTTCCTTAAAAATATATAATGAAAAATATAATAAACCTATTATAAATATATTGAAATGTTGCTACACTTATAACAATTAAAATTATAAATAAATAATTATTTAAAATAACTGTATTAAAGTCACATCGCAACGCAACAATTTTTGATTTCATACCTGAATATATTTATTTATCAAACTGAAATAAATATCAAATATTCACGCCCATAGAATTTTATAAGTTGAGTTTTCTTCTTCCCTTATTTATAAATAAGGGAAGAAGAAAACCATTACAAAATTATATTTGTAATTTATTTTATTCAAAATGATTGTAAATGCCCACAAACTTAAGTTTGTCAACTTTTATAAAATGCTTCCCGTTGATCTACTATTATAACATTAGTTCAGAACACTCGGTGGCCAGTCCGCACTTGACATAATTTTCTTTTATTAAATTATCCGATTCATACTGGAGGGAGTGATTTTCATTTATTAATATTTTCATTTCTTCGTTCTGGCACCAAGGCAAAAGCCTGGCGTTGAGTTCTGCCACTCAATAGGCAATACCTTGAAAAAGTAGGTGGAAAGTGGGGAACGCAGTGTCTTAACACTAGGTTCCCTCTGCATTCCCTGCTATATGCAGAATACACCGCGAAGTTGAAAAACTAACTAAATTGTAAAATAAAGCTCATGGATAAGAGTCATATTTTCGTACTTTTGAATCCGTAAAAACAAACATTTTAATCCTGTACCATATAAAACATCTATCAATGGATTTTAGGCGAAGCCTTTCATTAGAGGCGCACATATTATGTATAAGAATTTAAAAAGCCGCTTTGTTTGTTGTTAGATTTCTACAATGTTCAAAATGACGTGTTGATATAGTGTTTTTGTTTGCATCACTTTAAATGTTAACACAGTTTTAAGTAGGTACTATGAAAAAGCCTTATCCACTTTAAGCAAAAGACATTTTAATAAAACTAAAAAAATGTTTTTTCAAACAAAATAAATAATAAAATTATCGTTGTAAAATAAAACGCCATGTATTAAGATGACGCACACGGACGCACACAGACACGCCTCATTCACGAAATCGAATCGTAGGTATCAGGAAGTTAACCGTTGCTTACGTTTATTATAGAAAAAAAGTAATTGCGTAAAATAGAACGGTAGATATCCTTTTCTTGTTCTGGTAAGTTTTTTTTGGAACGAACAGTGGCAGATCGGTAATGTTTAATAGTATTTTTATAGTAGTAGGTATTTACGTTATTGCTTATCTACTAGTTATCCATTCATAACCGCCATACACGTAATACAGTATGGATAAAAATAATGAAATGAAAATAATAATCCTATCCTTGATGATTCTTTTTAGGTACGAGTTTGAAATATCTTACCCTATAGGGTAAGATATTTATGCAGCATATAAGGTTCTCTCGTAAAAGGACCACAGGCACTACCACTCTGTGTATGGTACACAATGTGTTACTTTCTGTTACTCTACTAAAATAAAAGCAAAAAGTTTAATTTTATTTTTTTATATTTAATAATTCTTGGTAATATTTAAAAAAAATATATATAATTTATGTTTACAGTGCCAAAAGTTGAAATAATAGACGAACGCGGCCGTCCACTGCAAGATAAGTTCTATAAAGAGGGCTCAATTATCGAGTTGCGGTGCGTCGTCAGCGAAGTGCCGCAACCCGCGAGGCAAGTCAGTTGGAAGCACGGCGGACGATTGTTAAATTACGATACGAAGAGGGGTGGCGTAAGGTATAGTATTCATTATTTTTCCAAAACAATTTAATTTTTTTGCTGTATCCCACTTACAGCAGGGTAGGCAGAGGGAACCTAGTTATAAATTTTTCGTCCCCCAATTTCCGCCAGAATTCAAAATATTGCTTGTCGAGTGGCGAAACTCAACGCTGCACTTAAACTAGTATCTCAACAATACTTTTTTTTTGCTCCTACTTTAAGTGGGAAATACGTGAACCTTAAAAAAATTACAGCATATATACAAAATACCTGTGTTTTAACTTATACGATACCATGATTAACATATATTATTATGTGCATTTTGATATATTTTCTATAATATTCTTTGTTTTATTCATGCCACTGCTATATGTTACATGAAAGGAAGATTCTAGAGATACTCCATTCCCTACTTTCCTCACTATTTAAGAGACGAGCTGCACTTTCTCAAGTCAAGAACATTTATATATATAAATTTATAAATTGC
The DNA here is from genome assembly GCA_018230445.1 of Heliconius hewitsoni. Classification (NCBI taxonomy): domain Eukaryota; kingdom Metazoa; phylum Arthropoda; class Insecta; order Lepidoptera; family Nymphalidae; genus Heliconius; species Heliconius hewitsoni. Next base: position 2,409 of record DWAN01003218.1, read on the forward strand.
TTTTGAATTCACAACGATCGCGTGAAACGCGACACTCGCCAATTGCGCAACCATAATATCTCAAAAAGGAACCTAGTGTTAAAACACTCCGTTTCCCAATACAAAGCTCAACATTGAAAAGATATTGTATTGTACTATTTTATTACCAACGCGACGAGAGGAAAATAATAAATTCCGCCAATTGGGAATTGAAGCCAGAACCCTATTACACTGAGACGCTGTGACTTAAATTTAAAATTAAAATCCATATAATAATTCTATACAAGTCCTTTCTTATTATTCTTTACAAATATCAGCACGAAATAGACGGGCATCACGTAATAAGATTTGTACGTGTCTGACAAACGTAAGTAACAAAAATCGAATTTGCGACCCTCCTCATTTCAAAGTGAACATACATTAAGGCAGCTTATAAATAATTTTTATAGTATACTTAAGTTCAGCGATCGTTTTTCCCTTTCAATTAGTTTTTTTCTGTATATGGCATCGCGTTTGTTTTTAGGGTTCTGTACCTCTAAAGGCAAAAAATCGGAACCGTTAGGATCGAGTCGGATAGGATCACTTTGTTGTCCGTCTGTCAAGATGATCTCGAGATCGCATCGAGGTATTAAGCTAAACTTAAAATCAAATATTCAAGTTTACGGTCGCTTGGAATATGCACGAAATTATAACTTACAATATAATAAGGGAAAAAATAAATTAAAAAAAAATATTTAGATTATTCTTATTGAATATATTTCAAAGAAAAGTATTTGAATAGATATAAATATTGATAGTCAGCTAACGCCCTCAGCATGATTATATTGTTAAGTTTTACCTTTAAAGCGGCGGAAAGCAGAATATAGAGTGTCATAACACTCTCTCTCTATCGACCCTGGTTTGGGAGATAAGACATGCAACTGGAAAAACGCCGGTCAAGTGCGAGTCGCCTATTGAGGATTTCGGACCAATTGTATGATTGTGAATAAATTATTATGTAAAAAAATATACAATATTTATCTATTACTTATAATAACAATACTCGTAGTTTTACCGGCTTTATTTTTTTTTAATTAGTTATTTCCAACCTTATTTCATCTATACTTGCAGATACAAGTGGTTACACTTAAATTAATTATATTTTTTAATATTTCAAGAACGCAGTAGAGTTTGTAAACGTAAATTATTTATTATTTTCGTGAATGAGCAGCAAAATTTAATTAAACTTATCAAATGAATGATAACTCCCATTTGGTTCTAATGAAACTTAATTAGGACGATCTGCTATAAATCGTAACAGCACTTCAAATAAATGAGGGTTGCCTTTAAATTAGGCTATTTTGTATTACATAAAGAATAGAAATGAATATAAGGAATAGATGGTCTGTGGATAACGTACTTAAAAAAAATATTTATTTTCTTAGCTTAACGTATAGCAAAGTAAGCAGAGGGAACCTGGGACCTAGCGTTAAGACATTTTGTTTCCATTAAGACACTTCCGTTTCCTAATTTATGCCGAATTTTTGACGCATTGCGTGCTACCAGAGAAAGGTAATTTCTTTGAGTGGGAATCTAACCTACAACCTGTCGAGGGTCCCGTACTAAATTCAAGATTATAGTTAAAAGGGTAGTACAACTTATATAAGCTGACACATTTAAGTGTTTGTTCATGGAAAGTATTAGAACTCTATATAGGTTTAAATATTTGGCGAATTTCTTAAAGGGGCCCTAGACCTGAGCTCGATACCTTCAAGCGATCTCAAGATAAATGATCTTTACAAATAGACAGACGGACAATGAAACAATCCTATAAGGGTTTCGTTTTTCCTATTGGGATACCGAACCCTAAGAACACCAGTTTCCAAGATTTCTATACAAAAGAAATCTATGATGGCTTTCTTACAAAGATGGGAAAAATCATATTTTCCACACAGACGAAGTCGCTGTCATAGCTAGAACTTCAAATTGTGCAGAGCTTACCGTATGGTGAAGAGACAACTAAATAAAAATAAAAACTAAGCAAATCAACATAGCGCTTTTGAAATATGTCTTATTAAAGGTGATAGTCAGGGGCTTAAATTGAAATCTCTACTCGAGCATTTCGACTTAAAATACAAATATTTAAAAATAGTAAAAATTATTCTATATTTGTACGTCTATTTATTTACATACATATGTATGGACCTTTCAAAGAATAACGTTAAGTAGCTTGAAAACATTATATAGGACGAGGTCATTGCTCTTTTTTTGGAACAATGGTCTGAGTGTTATGTTATTTAATAATTCTAAAAGGCGATTCGGTCATGGCCGCAAGTCTTTACAAGGCGTCGTAGATTTTTTCTTTTTACAATAAATGTTTTGGAAATAACAAAATCTTTATATTTTCAGCTTCACGTTGTATTCCACATACAACGAGATAGGCGAAGGCTTACTAGTAGACTAATAGTGACAACAATAAGTAAGACACTCTGTTCCCTACTTTCTGCTCATTTTTATTACAAAAACAAATTTGGTAAATATAAATATAGAATTAAACGATAATGTATTTAATAAAAACTGTCGTAATCATATTTTTTATCTTTTCAAACTTAAAAGTTTTACTCAATTCCTATTATCACATTTTTAGCATTATTTTTTTTTGCCTCACGCTATATTTCGCAAATAGCGGATATGCATTGAGAACCTATGCGACTCAGTTTCTCCCTTTTTCTCCTTATTTTCGAGTTAATTTGTGTTTAGTAGAGGAACTAGATGCCGTCCTCTTTATTGATCCAAGAGCAAAGGAATAAAAATAGTTGATTGACTTGTGGGAATCGAATCCATCACCGCCGCGATTACAGTCAGACGCTGTGCTGTTGCGCTACAACTGCGCTATGCTACATAATAATTACATATTTATGTATTTTTACTCTAATGCATTTTTAAGATATTACACAAGTGATTATTATCTTTATTGTATATCTGATCAAGAGTTGAAAGACCTTTCTGTAAATAGACATCGAAAATATAATTCCCAAAGCAATCACGATCTCTTATAGAACCTCTATAATTTTCGATCAACTTTCCTTTATCCCGCTCGAAGGACCAATAAACAGAAACAATAGTAACTGTAATTTAAAGGGTTCCTATCTCAAAACGTAACAAAACAATTAAAAGGATAACCGCTATATGTTAAATTTAGAATTTGATATTTGCTTAGAGACGAAGAAATTATTCGCGATACCTACACCAACGCATATACATATGTGAACAGAAGGCAAGATTTATTAGAAAGAAAATTGTAACAGTTGCTTTGGTTGCCTTTGTTTGAGAATGATTATGGCTGAATGAATTTAATTAAAACACTGATTTCATTAAGGGTTTCTTGGACTCGCAATTTCAGAACTGTCATTCCGTGTGACTTGGCTACGTCCCCGAGTTATGACCTTTTCTGTTCCAAACAGACCCATAACTTATTTAAAATGTTAACTTTAGATAGCGGTTTCTATTTATGTATAACTTGATAAATATTTTCTAAAGAGAAATAAAGGATATTATTGTGGCTTTCTTTTACATCTACTTGAATATTTGTGGAAATTTATTTACGTTAATTTATATGTTCTATTATTTCGTGTTTTGAGGTTCCATTTTCATTCAAACGGATATTGCTATTTTGAAATAATATTATTGTAGGTCGAACAACGACCTAATTAGATACAATATGGCGACATCTTTTCCTCTTTATGTGATTTATCCTTAGGTTCTCTATCTATCTTGATGACGTGAAGGATACTTGATTGTGAATAAAATATTTATACTTATCATAAAGACGTTTCCATACTTATATTATACTTATGTTGCAATATTATATTAAACTAAATTATAGTGAATTTTTAAGTAATGTAACATATTAATAGTTATTTAATATGTATTTTCGACAATAGTCTTACCATTTTTTCAAGCATTTTTCACAACTTTCCTATGTGAATTTAACGTTTTAAGGAACACAAAATAAATGTATTTACAATAAATAACAGTTCATATTTATGTGTAGACTTCTATGAAGTGCAGCTCATACTGCTTATACCGAACTAGAAAAGAAAGCTAATATTTTTATTTTCATTGACAGTGTCAAAACAGAAGCCACGTCGAACGGGGCTCTATCCCGTCTCTACATCGCGAACGCGAATAGAAACGACTCTGGAAATTATACATGCTCTTTGGCGGATGTCGCCGCTTCAGCAGTGTCTGTTCACGTATTAAGAGGTTAGTATAAAATATTTAACATCAAAATTGAAAATAAAAGGTTTATTTATATTTAACCTTCGAGCGCCGAGTTGTAAAATTTAATTCGTACGCGGCCACCGTATTTCTTACGAAAGCAAATTTATTAATTAACATTGCCTCAGTTGTTGTTTTATTGACTAGTACAAATAGGAAATTGATATATTGAATGATTGAATAAGAAAAGTAAAATGAAATGTATAAATTTATATAATTTATTTATTAATTAAAACAGCTGTTTTTTTGCTTTAAAAAATACTATCAATGCAAGTTCGACTCTTGTGTTGGTATTCTCTACATTTTCTTGCCCAAATATATACATATAATATCATTCAATTAATGCAATCACATTATTATTCATTGATTAATATTCAATGGTGCAGACATGAAGGGGATTTCACATATTATTAATATTCAAATGGTTACAGGGGAAAATCCACTTGCAATGCAACGAGGAGATGCTTCAGTCTTACAACCATCGCTGTTTTTGTTAACGTGTTACGTCAGCTGACATATAGCCGGCGCGTTTTAATCGCGCTGCTACGTTATATTGTAAAAACACCTTTATAGTATAATTATTATTATATATTTTAATGTAATATTTTTAGTGGAAATTTTGTAGAAAATATATTAATGTTAATTTATGTTATTAAGAGTATGTACTTATATTAATATGGTTAATAAAAACAAACTTTTGAGTAAATGAAACCTTTTACGTTCCGCGTTGCTGGTAGAAACTTTATTATAAACGAAAATAAAATGATAAACCTGTTTGGCGCTCAAAACTAGGTTGTATTATAAGAAAAACTCCCTGTTGTCCCTGGTCACCCTGTTGATTTTACATAATTCATTGTAGTTTTAAGGTATTTTTGCCTGCGTTGAATCCAAAGAGCTAGAATGTATACATATGTATATGTCATATGATAGATTTTGCCGATACAGCGGTTACGTTGAAACAATTAACGTGATGTAACCCAATGGAAATCACTAATAGTACACGGCACGCAACGCTTTCAAACTTCCTATCCCATTTTTGCTACATTTTTTTTCATTTCTCTCCCATTTTTATCATAGCGTGATGTTATGATGCCTTTGGCCAGTAGATCCTGAGATTATCACCGACAACCGAACAACTCTCTTCCAAAATCTTAATAATATTAGTAATTATTTTAGTACATGTGGCTTAGTTAAGTTAAATGAAAAAAACTATATAAACTATATAAACTATATAAATAAAGTGCCATCAACATAAATTTGAGGCTATTAGCCTTTACAGCTTTATCTTTTTCCCTAAAGCTATTAATGGTTTTTTTTCCAATTGTATTTTATAGCTTAGTGATATATACCACACATGGCAAAGTACGCAGAGGAAATATCGGAACTTAGTGCTAAAACACTCAGTTCCCATTAACACACTTCTGTTCCTACTTTTTAGTGGGATTAAGTGGCGGAACTCATCATCACGCTTTGCTTCGTTATTGAGAGCGAGGAAATAATTTATTAAGTATTTTATTTTCTCGAGTGGTAATCGAACCCGCAACCTGTCCCGCTTATAATCGCACGCCACAACGGCCTCAACTATCTTAAGAACAATGTTAAAGTAAACTATTCATCCGAGATTATTTTGGAATTCCAAGACTATCAACCGATTCAACTTTACTTTGAACTAAGTAGGAAGTTTTAGATATTTGGAATAAGGTACTATATAATATGTACTTATTATGTTACTTGATATTATTCGTGTCGATCCTACGGAATCTAATAACATTTCTAAATTAATTTCATAGCAGTATACAGACAGAGGCCATTCGTCACGCTCCAATGAAATATTTTTAACTTTAATTTTCTCATTCTAATGACAAGGCAAAGCGTGGCGTTGAGTTACGGCACATAATACGCAATGCCTCGAGAATTTGCCAGAAAGTGGGGTTTCGTTCTATGTCTTAATGGAATGTCTTAACTCTAGTTTCTCAGGTTTCCTCTTCCTACCCTAGGCGGTACGCAGCGTAAGGCTAAAAAAAATCCGTATTTAGAAATGTATAAATGTTAAAAATAAAAAAAAAGTCTCCGAAGTCCCGAGTCTAACGTTTTAATACGCCACGGAGCCAACCATTAAGAAAGGACTGAAAAAGTTTAAAAAAGCTCCTTCGTAAAGCTTTAACAAAACTATGATCTCATCGAAGTTTTACTTCTTCATTAACTTAAACGAAACAAAGAGTATGAACTCTGCTCGGTAGCAACTACGACTATTAAAGGCAAACTTACTCAACTTTATATTGACTTAATACTATTTCAGTTAGTTCTTTATTTTGGTTGTTCGAAATAGTTGGTTGATATACCTTATATATTGATATACGAAAATCCTAAGATAAATGATATTTTGGAAATCAATAATAAATTAATTAATTTAAATAGCTTAAATATGTCAATGAATGCGGAAAGTTTATTTACAAACTTTGATTGTGTCTTCTGCAATATTTAAAAAAAGTACGTCACTATTGCTCTAAATTATTGTTATTATGATAAATAAGGTGCAAAAATAAAATAACTTTATGAAAATAACATTAAAATAATTGTATGATAGACTTACGACCCACACGCGGCTTCGCCCACTTAAGCTTCTTGCTACATTGTAGCCAAATTATAAAAAAACTTTATATAAATTTCAGTCTATATGTTATTCTGGTGAATAAGCTAAGTTTCATTAACATCTGTTCAGTTGTTTTTGCGTAAAAGTGGAACATCCTAAATAAGTCACAAACATCACATTTGTGATATTACAAGGTGAGTCACTTTGTCGTGGATGGTTAAGTAACACCACGTTAATCCATTGGATGTAGCCCAGTGTGCCTGTGTCATACAGAAGTATCATACTCAATTATTAGTCAGTTCCATTTGACTACGTTAAAAGGTAAAACTGGTATCAAATAAAACCGATATGAAAATGGCAGTAAATGTAATATCATTCTGATATCGTTTTATATATGTAAATACGTATGAACATAAGCTTACTACTAAGAGTATATAAATTAATACTAATAGTATATAGATGAAAAATTTGTTTGATTGAACGCCCTAGTCACAGGAACTACGGTTTCAAATTAAAAAAATCCTTTTTTTTGTGTTGAATAGTCCATACTATATCAAAGAAGACGAGAATTAACATTACTCAATATAGCCTATATTGCGTAATGTTAATTATTTTGGTATAGCCTACAGTACCTGCAGTCAGATTTAATTCGGAAACTAATGTATCAATTCTTCCATAGCCTTTACATACCATTTGACCATACGGGTGAATTTGAACCTATCACTTTGTGATATAGATAAACACTGCTTTATTTTGAAATATAAAATAGGGTAGTTCTTATATAGTTTACTCCTTGTTATATTCAACAGACAGAAATTTGTAGAACCAACCCGGCTGTCCGACTTCAGCTGTTTACGAGCGAACTCACTCTACTCCAGATTAACTTTGAATTTCTACGACTACCATCGAGCTTGTACTAAGAAATTGATGCATTATACAATTTCTGAATTGAACGTAGACGATGTAAATATATATAAAAAATGCCATGTAATATGGTTTTAGAGCCAAACCGATGAGACCAACAATAATAGTTGCCTAAAAATTAAAGCCGATTTCAAATACCTGTCAGTTAACTAGGTACATATATTATAAAATTAACCCCTTCAAGAAATGCGTGGATACTTATATTTCAAAAACCACTGAACTGATTTCGATGGTATGTAGACGGTTCCTTAAAAAGAATGTATATTACATTTAATTAAAAAAAATAACATCTGGATATGATCTTTAGTTGCGGAGAAGTTTATGCTTATTATGTTTACAACATACAAAAAATCTAAATTTAGCACATTTGCTGGCAAGGTTAAGAAGATTATCATAATCAAATATTATGATGTATCAAATATAAATCCAATATGTTAAATTGTAAAAAACCTTTTTGAAGCAGAAAACCTTTTGAAAAATCCGATTAAAGCAATAATACTATTTTTTAAAGTGTCATATAAAACTAATTAAGCTTTATAGTATATCCGCATTACTCCGCGACGCCTCGCTTAATTTCAGGAAATAGAAAAAATACATTTTCTGAAAGGTAATATCGAATCTACAACCGTCATGCTTACATTTAGGACCTCTAACGTAATATTATTAATATTTAATCATGATATAATGTCATCTGAGTTCAACTTAGATATCAAATATCATCATCAAAAAGTTCGGGCAAGTTTTAAGATAAACTTTACAGAGGTGACTTTGAAAAGCTGAAAGATAATTTTAATAAGCACCCGAAAACTATTTAATGAATTTCAGAGGCAATTTCTGAAGTTTTCTCACTATTTTAATCTATAAAAGATATTGAAATTATATTTGAATATCAATAAATATTTTATAAAATATAATATAAAATTTGAAAAAAAAATTATAACGTGTCCATTAAAATGACTTACGGAGCAAAAGATGTATTGAAGTGCAGGGGGAAAGTCTTATTCAAATATCCCAAACACCTTTAAAAATATTATTTAATAAATAATGCCTTAGCTCCGTGATGTATCTAGTGATTAGGACCGTGCCATCTCCGCATCCGCATCAACATAGTTAATGTCGTTATAAAAATTCGTATAAGCCCATCATGTTAGCCTCCGCGACGTCAAGTGACATTCAATATTATAATATTGGTCAAAGATCACTTTGCACCACAATATATGTCACCCCTACACATATATTGTCTTTATAAGAAATTCGATCCTAAAAGATCGTGCCATCATACTCTTCGAATTATTATATTATATTTATTGTACACTTGGCACGAGTCTTTATGTGCATTATATTTTCATGTATTCAGACCGCTGCCTTCCAACCATCATTACCTACTATATAGATGCGAAGACAGTTGCGACACTTGGGACGCCAATATGTGAACTAGTCAAGATTAATATTATATTAAAAACATGTAGATTGTATTATTCGCCATTAACTAAGTTATTTATGTGTATTGCCATGCATATTTTATTATTATTATTTATTTTTTAGAAAAGCTCTGTGTTATACACTGCCAATCTCTATGTAATTGTATTCTTTTAACAATAGGTTTCCTATGTTTCCCTATGCAGGAAAAAAACTATTTAGTCGTAGCATATGATAGTTATGGGTGCGATTCTACTCTTATAGATAATTATTAATTTCAAAATATTGTCAGAGCTCTAAAAGGTGTTGAGTTTCATAATTTAACAAATAATGGCTCTATGTTCTCTTAACCCACAGCACCAAATAGAATACCTATAAAAACACATAATACCGGTTTTAATGTCAGTAAAATCATACTAAGCAAAGGTAAAGTTGGATGCTGATGTTCACATTAATTCAGTTTTCCAGTCTACTTTTCATTGAAAACTAAATATCCGAGAGAGAGGTTTTACATGGATAATGGGATAGTAGGGTTGTCCATTAAGATGGTAAATCAATAATTAATGTTTATAAAAGAGAACATATTGATTCGTCATTCTTTTTTCTATATAAACTTATCAGTTAGAGTGGTTAAATAAAAACTTTAAAGTTATTTTTGTTATGTAACAGCAATTGCTAACATATAATATAATGATATATATGTCGACCTAAATAAATATCTACAAAATTTCCACTAACAAAATAGTATGTGTAAGCTCTGTAATCTAAACTTAGAAACTAAGATAAAGTTCGTTGTTATTTCTTTTTGTTTTTCCAAGCTCTACTTTTCAAAGAAAACTAAATATCGTTTAGAAGGGATCTTCTAGGATCAGCTAGGGTTGTCAAACTCTAAATGACTTTACTGTTTCCTATTCAGATTATATCTTGTAAAATAGTAATATTGTCACTTGTACATATATACTTATACGATCATAATATTAAGGTGGTGTATATTTCTTTAGTTAATAAATAGTTTTATTACATGTTAAAAGAAATAATTCAAAGTGACAGCCCTAAAATGAGAATATTTCTCATGTAAGCGCTATCAAAAGTTGTGTGTTATGAACATTTATTGCTTTTTAAGGTCCAAAAATCAAATGCAGTTGTAAAATTGTATAAAAGAACTTAAGCTTTTAAAAACTTTTGATGAGCATACAAAAAAATGTTTTTTAGTGTAAACGTAAATATGAGTACAATATAAATGTTTTGTAATAGGGCAGTCTAATAAGATAAAAGAACAAAAATATCTTGTCAACCATATTAAATTCATATAATATTGTTTTGTTTTTTTAATATTTCAAACTTTTGTTACTAATCATAATACTTAATGTTTAAATAAAATATATTCAGCACTCCACTTTTGAAATAAATTATTTCTCTCCTATAAAATTTTTATATAACTATTTTCAATTAAAAAAATATTGACCATAAAAGAGTAAATAAATTATTATTTTTTTATCAATATCTTTATAATATTTAAAACTACGCCGTTTGACTTAGAAACTGCTGGGTTTTAAAATGTTTTTTTTTATTATAGTTATATAAAACACACCACGGACATTGGTGGTCTGTGCCCTTTTCTGCTCTTATTTTGACTCTTTTGTTATTTTGACTTTTTTTTATTTATATTTCAGTATACTTCTTTAGACAACAGTATTGAACATTTGATTTGTTTTGGTTTAGTCTATTCCGGTAAAAAGAAACTGGCATGTTTGCCTACACTAGGTGAGTAGGTTATAATTAGGGTGTTTTTTTCCAAATTCTTACAAAAACGAGTATAATAGGATTTTCCATTTTACGCAGAATATATAAATATAAATAAATACATATATCGTTGCGAATTTTCTTTTGCAAAATTTAAACAACAGACGCACAATCCTTCATTTTATCTAAATTGCTATGCTTGACACGAATGTATCTGTATTACAATTTAAAAGATACGTGCGCCGTCGTCTTGATGAGTTCTGTTTCTTGTCTACAAAACTACAGCTTCTTTTTTGACTTAGTATACTAAACTATTTATATCTTTATTAGACAATTTTATTTATAAAGATATTAATCAGCTTCACGCTGTGTCCCGCACACAGCAGGGTAGGTAGAGGGAACCTAGTATTAAGACACTCCGTTCCC
>DWAN01003219.1:0-13751 GCA_018230445.1 Heliconius hewitsoni
TATATATATATATATATATATATATATATATATATATATATATATATATAGCGTTATTTATGTACGTAATGGTCATCCCTTTGGTTATAATAATATTTACATTGTATGATATATTTTGATTTAGAGCAGCTTCACGTTTTTTTTTTTCATATAGCAGAGTAGAGTTTTTCATATAGTAGTAGTAGATAGGGAATCCAGTGTTCACACTCTCGCGTTCAGGCACTACTTTCTACACTTTATACTATATACACTAATATCAATGTAAATACAAAAGTAAATACAAAATATATCAATGTAAATATTATTAGACGAGTTTATTCATATAAAAAAATAAATGTTCTATAGATACTATAGCATGAGAGAGTGAACGAACCTAATGTCAAAATAATCTGTTCTCCGCTTTCCCAAATTCAAGATATTGTATGTGCTTAGTCACGGAAACGACATGATCCATTCTCCTGAGTGGGAATCAAACCTACACCCCGTCATTACAAAAGTTATACTTGTTTCACAGGCATAGATTTTTCGGAAATTTAATTAATTAATTATCAATCCATTTTTATATAACTAGATTATTCATATTTCATCAACTGTTATAAACACAAAGTTTGAAATAGTTTATTAGTTTCTAAAAGGAAATAATACATCAAAAGTATCAATATTCATTTGAAACATGTTCCGCATATTACGTTGTAGGCATATAATGAATTTTTTTTCATGAAATTATTGAAACGCAATGCAAAATTTGCAATTATTATTTTTTTAATACGTTTACCTAAGACAGAGGGGGAGAGAGAGAGAGTATTTTTTTTATTCATTTTCCGACTTTATAAAGGCATTGAATGCTGGGTGATCGAATTGTTTTTTCTTTTTGATATATGTATAAATGCTAAATAGCGACGTTAAGTACCACGTCAATCGAGAATGGAGGGTATCCTTTACTACTAATTTATTAATATATATATATTAATAATTTTACTTATTGAGCTTATATATATTTTTAGTATATACTTAAAAAATATACAAAGTCAATAAGTAATATATATAAATATAAATACTAATTAAATAACGTCGTAGCGCAGGGGCACAAGAGATTGTCTGTAACGCGACGGCGACGACGGTATTCATTAATATTTTCATTTCTTCCCTCCTGCACCAAAGCAAACGCCTGACGTTAAGTTCCGCTACTCAACACGCAATGCCAACAAATAATCGGCGATAAATGAGGAACGATGTGTCTTAAAACTAGGTTACCACGTTCACTGCCTACCCTGCTGTGTGCGGGATACAGCATGAAGCTGATGATGATGATGATGATAAATAAAATAAATAAAGTTGACTGAGGAGAACTCGGAGCACTCTATCTTCGACTTCAATTTATGTTAGCTACTGCTGGCGGGACATTTTTGATTGATGCGGTAGTTTAGTTTATAGCGGATATACTCATATGTACATACTATACATGTGTGTTTTGATAAATGCCTCTAGAATCTAGATATATATTTATTTTTATATAGTGCGAATTTAAACGCGACGACTGTGGATTCGATTCCCACTTGAAATATTTAATATTTTAATTTATCTACTCTTGTAATGTAACAAATCGTGGCGTTGAGTTCTACAAGTTCTCTATAAGTGAGGAATGGAAGTGTTTTAATGGGGAACGGAGTATAGTAAACACTAGGTTATCAGGTTCCCTCTGCCTACCCTGATATATGTGGAATATAATATGAATTTTAAAAAAAGAAACTAAAATTAAATACATATATGTATATAAAAAAGACAACGCATAAAACAAACATTGGATTTTATAAGTTAGGCAAGTGAAATTGACGATTTGTGAAAAAACTAACAAATAATTATTCCCAATAAGAAATATATATTTATTTTACATACAAAATGATTTTTTAATAATTAATATTATTCTATCGTAAATATAAAACTATAAAAAATTGTTATTATAACCAAAATTTCGACGTAAACACTGTATAAAAAAATTATCTTTCAATAAATAAAGACCTTGTTGGATATCTCGATTCCATTACTAAAATACACTGGGGTCAATGAAAGTCAGTAGATAACGGACAGATGTATGTATGTATGTATGTTTGTCTGTTAGTGCATTCACTCATGAACATTATAATTTATTTGATTCTATATAGAACGGATATTGTTGAACGAACTGCGATGGTTCCGGGGCGAAAATAGTAAGTGGTTAAAGTATTATAAAATATTAAAATAAATATTTATATATATATGTTCAACGTGGGGCTGTAAACGCGATTGTTGCGGGTTCGAATCTCACTCGGGGGATTATATTGAAAATATTTCTTCGCTCCGATAGACAAAGCGCGGTGATGAAGTTCGTTACTTAATACATTCGCACGTCACAAAAATTCGGCGGGACGATTTTGCTGTTTTGCGTTTGATACATATCTCTTTATAAAAAAATAAGAACGGAGAAAAAAAATAGTAAACAAACTAAAAATAGAAATGTTTATTCACCATTTTCCTTGTTTTGTGTTAAAGTTTATCTGTCAAAATGATAAGAAAAAAATATGTAATAACAAAATGTGAACGGCTAATGACATGCAAAAAGTAACTATAAATAAAATGATTAATGATAAAATTATATTTGCGTTAAATTACATGAACATAATATTTAATTTAATATAAAAAAATGTATTCATCTATAGAAATACTCGGGACCATTGTCCCTAAGTATCGAATTTTCGCGCAAAGGGCGCTTAAGCCACGCGAATTATCTGATAACTGCAGCCCTGACCTAATTTTTAACCACTAAATACAAAAAAGTTAACATAAAAAATACATTCAATGCTAAGTCTCTCCCACATCCATTTAAACAATTTAACAAAAATCTCTAACTATACCTAAAACAAAATGTGAAAAACAACACACATGGTCTTAAGCTTTCAATAATAACACGAAAAAAAACGTCGACATCAACATCCACACATGTCCCCAAACTGCATACGTACCAACCAACTTATGGCGGGACACAACTTTATTAATTTAACACATTATTAATAACAAAATTATCAATTCGCTTTCAAACCTATTTTAATATAACAACAATAAATTTAACTGGCAATTATTAATTTTTCAGTTATATTTTCTATACAAAAAATAATAGTAAATTCCACTTACTTCCATCATTATATATATACACGTCGGTCTCCCTTGCGGACGTGCGATCGACACGAGTTCGGTAAAGAGAATGACGCTACAGTGCTCCACATCGGTTATACACCAGGACCACGTATATTGATCTGTCTCGTCCTTACCACCCCCGCTCTAAGGCCCTGTAGGAATGATATATTACAATCTTAGATGGCCGGATTTACTTTGGAGATTTTGGTGTGTGTTAGGAATTTGGGGGTTTTTCTTTTTGGAGGTTAGGCCTAGAAAAGATTTTTTGTGCTACAGTAAATTAAATAATATCTTAAATTGAAGTTATTGTCTTTTAGATATATTAAATTATTTTAAGTTTCAGCTCCGGTGGCGTGGAGCGCGGCGTTGGATTTCGCATTGTCTCAATTTCGGGCGGGCTCATTTTCTGCTTACATTGTTACATGCATAAAAAAATAATGCGATTAAAATATTTATTATACTACACAGTGCTCTATTATAGAGGCCGTCGAAATATAGCGTGCCTCGTGTGACTGCCTCTATAATACAACACCGTACGCGACGGTTGTGGACTCCATTCTCATTTTGAAGAATTAACTATTTAATAATTTAATTTCCTTCCTTTGGTAACAAGACAAAGCGCGGCATCGAGTTCCCCGATTCAACAAGCAATATCTGAAATACTCGACGGAAAGTGGGAAACGGAATGTCTTAACACAAGATTCGCTCCACTTACAATAGTTTGTGCTGCAAATTGTTTTACCTTATTTGTAGTTTTAATAAAAAAAAGTCATCTTTTTCATATAGATAGCACCATCTAATTTAGCATTGCGGTTTGAGGGGCAAAATAGAACGCCGCGCTAGTATTCGAACCCACAACCGTCGCGGTCATAATCACACGCTGTGCCTCTGTGTCGCGGCGGCCTCATCATATAGTCATATTTATTCTTTAACATAATGAAAATAATGAAAGATTTTTTTTTCATAATTAAATGCGATGATAAAGTAATTACTCGTAATGAACACAATTAGTTTCGATTCATTAATAGATTAATTTATGTTTCCAGAGCGTATTAGTATTATGTAGTGTTGGTTATAAATAGCCTAATTATATAAATAATATTTATATTTTAATTTAGCTTCAGGCAGTATCCCGCATATAATATGTACACCGCAGGGTAGGCAAAGGGAACCTAGGGCTAAGGCACTCTGTTCCCCACGCAGCGTCTACTTTTTGGGACATGTTGACACGTGTTGAGAGGCAGAACTTAACGACGCGCTTTGTCTTGTTACCGGAGCGAGAAAAGGAAAATAACTAATTCCCCTGAAAAGATATCGGAAACATTTTTTTCAAGACTTATTTGTAAGTAAGTAAGTCAAATAAATGGCTTATGAACGAATATCTATGATTATATTTTTAACCGACTGCGGCGAAATCCAAAAGAAAGTTTTGTTTTAACGCAGATGAGTGTGTATGGATGTCCGTTCCTTTCTTCCCTTTTTACTCTTAAAACAGTGAAACAGTGAAAAAAATTTTGATATATTTATGATACGTCTTTGGATTTGTCTTGATTTGGTTATTATTTAAATTCAGTTTATGCTGTCGGGTTTTTTAATGTTATGCTTAGTCCCGCCTATAGCAAAGTTGGCAGAAAAAACATTGTGTTAAGGCACTTTAACCTAGTTGTTCGTGCCACTGAATGTTGAGTGACGGAATCTAACGCCGTACTTTGTTTACTCTGGTAAGCTGCGGCAAAATGAAAATATTCAAAAACTTATTTTTTAATTAAATTAACAAAGGGCTACAAAAATTAGTAAGGTACCTACCTATATCCACTCAAAACAAATTTCAAATATATATTCTTTTAGCTTCACGAAGTGTCCCACATGTGGCAGGGTTGGCACGGGGAACCGTGTTGAGACACTCAACTGAATACTTGCGCGTTGCTTCGACGCCAGAGCAAAGAAATATGAAATATTTAATTTCCTCGAGATGGAGCCACGACCTGTCGCGTTCACAGTCACTTGCTTGTGCCCCTGCACCACGACTGATCTCAAATACAATATATTTAAAAGAAAACATACATTTATATTACATTTAAATTTAAAAAAAAAATGTAAAATAAAATTTACAAGTGAAATCTTTATCTTTTGACGTCACTCTAATATTAAAAAATGGAAGAGCGACGCGATATTGTCGTCCACGATTGTTCCGCTCAAAGGAACTGTGGCTGTTGCTTTCTGAAATGCTATGAAATATGAGTACTTATTAAATGTCCAACTATTTGACGTCTCCTTTTTGAAGTCTAAGAAAGAACTTTTATACTGATATTGTAAAGCTGAAAATTTTGTTTGGTTGAATGCACTTATCACTCAAACTAGTGCTTTGAATGAAAATATATTTTTGTGTTGGATATTTCATTTGTATAGTAAGTCCATCAGCTTCACACTGTATCCCGCACACAACATGGTAGGCAGAAGGAAACTAGTGTTAAGACACTCCGTTTCTCTCTTTTTGAATCTGATTCTGAATTCTGGGGGCATTGCGTGTTGAGTAGCAGAACTCAACGCCGCGCTTTGCCTCGACACCACCACACCACCAACGAAGAAATGGAAATATTAATTTAAATAAATATTTCATCTCCTCGAGTGGTAATCGAACCCACAACCAGTCGATTTTACAGTCACACTTTGTGCCCCTGCGCCGCGACTGGCCTCAATAGTAAGTCCATAGGCTATAATAATTACATTCCGTTAATCGTTTCGATGAAGCCCACAGCACCTATCTACCTAGTTACCTAGTTATTACTATTTGAACACGCGAAAGAAGCCGCAGGTAAATGCTAGTAGTAGTAGCCGTGTGTAACAATACCGAAAATAACATATAAATATTATATACAACATACCCGGCAAAATTTCAGTCGAAAACTAATTTGTTATAAGATACTTACTCAAAGAACTTCTATTCATGAAATTAGTTACTATGCAGTGTATGTTACCAGAACTTAAAACCTTATCTTGTTTCCTTACCTTGCTTTACTTTACTTTGCTAGCATTCAACCAAGAAATTCGTTCTAAAATAGAAATTTTGTAGTTTATAGGTGTAGGATATTAAAAATGTATGTGCAATTCCTTGGAAATCCTCTAGTCGCAAGGTAAAAATTGTAGTACATACATAAGTGTGAAAATGGGAGCCAAGTTCAATAATAAAAATATGATAGGGTTCTTGACTTTGCCGATAAAAGCTTAGATGTATAAACGGATGCCGAATTCGTTCATTAATTAGTTAGTATTTACATAAAATTTAATACAGTGAAACATAAAAGTCTTCATACTTAATATTTCGCTAAATCGCTAGTATTTATCATACAACACAAAAATTATATCGTATATTCTGTAGACTTCCAATGCGTGGCGTTGATTTCCACCATTCAACATGCAATCCCTCTAGATTCGTCAGAAAATTAAAGACAAATGTATTATAGTGGAAAAAGACAGTCTTAAAATTAGATTCCCAGGTTTCCCCTACGTATGTACGTGCCTGTTATGTGCGAGCTACAGCGTGAAGCTAACAAAAATTATCTATCCCCTTATAATACCGCTATAGGTTCATATACTTTACATTTTACTTTAAATGTAACTTTAACTGCGGAGCTGTAACTGTTTATAACTCCGATGTGTATTACACTATTCTTCTGTTCCCCGATTTGAACTTGACTGGGCACACTGCTGCGTGTTTAAGGAGTAAGTCGCAGCGTAAAACTTTCTGTTCATCACCTTTGGTTAATTTTAGAGGAATCTAACGCAACATTTTGTCTTACAAAGACTCTTCGATTAAAAAGATTTTTAAGTTTAAATATTTTTCGAGGCCCTCGTGGCACGGTGGCGCAGCGTCTAAATAAAACGTTAGCTCTTTGGGAATGAATTATTTTCATTTCCTCGCAAGTAACAACATAAAGTGCAGCGTTGAGATCTGCTAATTAGCAGACAATGTCTCGAAAATGGAGGGAGAAAGTAGAAATAGCGAAACAACAAAAATTAAGAGAATATTATTTAACCTGTAAAGTATGTATTATTCGATTTAAGCATACACAATTGTATAAAATTATACCCTCTTATAATTTTCCTAGAGGTGGTCAATACTATTTATTATTTGCAAATAACAGCTATTCTTTTTTCAATTAATTTAAATTATTATTAATTTTCCAGTAGGAAGAAGAATATTTGTTATCAGTAATATATGCTTGCACTAAGTACGGAAACCCATAAATTTCATATAAAGTCACTTTGGCCTCGCTCTAATCTCAACAGACACGGCGTTTAATAGTTTCAAAGCATGGATCGGGCGTAACCAAATATAACTGAGTTCGTAGACCAGAATATCCTAGTACAGTCTCAGTATCAGGCGAAATGTCGATATAACATGATTTTCGTCGGCTAACCTTTTGTGAATCTTTATAAATAATAAATAATAATAATAAAATTTACATTTTATTATTATTATTTATAAAGATTAGGAGGAAAGCCGAGTTCTTTTGTTCGAAGAATTATGCAAGGAAAACATAATAGTAGAAAAAAAAATAGTTTTCAGATTTTTTTCACTTAATACGAAATTCCATAACTGTAGTTCGACAAGAGTACCCTATAGATTATTATTACGCAACAAAATTTATCTTTTGGTTGTGTTGACTTAGAAGCTTGTTTCTGTGCTCTTAGCCACCATAGACCTGAATATTTAATATGAATTTCAGCTTGATGCATCTACCCTATCGCGATATAAATGATCATGACGGACAAACGGACAAGAACGTGATTCTATAAGGGTTGCGTTTTTCCTTTTGAAATACGGAACTCTTAAATTATAGTAGAATATAATGTAAATCAAAAACATTATTTAATTAACCTTCCAACCTATTTCATTATAACTGTTGTATACAGAAGATTTATTCTGAATCTTATACGGCACATATAAAATGTCGTATAATGTAGGTTATGTTACCCTTCTCTCATTAACAGACCCGTTTAGAAACACTGTGTGTGCTGCAGTAGCACTGAACGCCACTCTTTGCCTTACTGACACGACGAAATTCATATACTCGTGTCTAGGTCTCATCCATAGGCAGGCTCCCACTGCAAAAGAAAACTGAGCGAGTAATGCTTAGGCGGAACGGACTAAAAGAGTTTTTTATTTTGTTTTTATTATTTTTGTGTATTTATTACTTGGCTCCGTATCCAAGAACTGAGCGGGCTTATTTCAACTCTGTCTGCTCGCTCGGTCCTTTTCGCCTGACTATTTATTGACGGGAATATAAGTACCTATTCAGTTAACACTTGAGAGTTCAACGTAGTCCGTAATGGGTTAATTAAAGGCACGGCACACATCAGCAGTCGCACATCGACTGTTTTCTACGTTCAAAGAAGATTTTAGAACTATAGATGGACACTATTACATACACCAGAGCTTCAGGATATGTAGCACCACACACCTACTAATGATATACCAAGTTGTAGAACTACACTGGAATACATTTTGTAAATGACCGATGCCGTACAAGCATAGCTTACGTACCGCGAGCGCACTGCGAAACGGCATCAATCACGACATACTTAGTTAATGTCGCTATACCATTTCACATGAGCCCATCACGTTAGCCTCCGCGACGTCAAGCAACATTCAATATCATGATATTGATCCAAATTCACATTGATTTGGTACAAGTCTTTATATGCATCATATTTATAAGTTCCGTAGTACTTAAGAGTTTATACGAGTATATATAATGACGGTTGCGACATTCGGGACGTCCATATATAAACTACTCTGGATCAATATGATATTAAAAATATATTGATTGTATTATTCATAATTAACTATGCTTTTAATGTGTATTGCCATGCATACTATTATTATTATTATTATTTAATTAACTTTACTACAACATACCAAAGGTCCATACTGTTACATACTTTGTTCACTTTAGTCATAGTGTGATAATTCTAGCCTATAGCCTAAAGGTTAAACAACTTTGAACTTTATCGCTAATACCTACGACTCGATTTCGGAATGAGGCGAGTGCGGCGGTGTTCCTTTGATAGGTTTATGTGTGCGTACGTCGTTTCTACAAATGGTGTTTTATTTTAAAACAATTTATTAATTATTTGTTTGGAAAAAAAAGCGACTTTCTTATTTTTGGGAATAAAACCGTTTTTAGGGAGTAGTTAAAACAATGCTTCCATTTAAAGTGGTGCCATTACTTTCACCCCGTATAATACAAAAAAGATAGTTTTATTCAAAACTGCGAATTAGAGCGTTGATCATAATATTCATATACAGTATAGATAAATTTCTCGAAAGTGAACGCTTTGTAACACAATAATATCTACAATAAAAAGAATTTAAAATTCCAAACAGCTTAAAACTGAAACAGCGTTTGGTCCAAAAAGGAATAAAATCTCTCAATCAACTTTTCTGTTGAGAGTTATGAAAAATTTTTCAAACTCAAAACTAAAATTATAATGAATACTAGATTTCATAGCAGCTATGTATGTCGATACGAATGTTTTTGAAAAGGATGAACGGAGCGGAAAATTCTAATTAATATTTGCTTTACATGTTTACATTATTCAGTGCGCGGCCATGGCGAGATGGATATACTTTTTAATTTTCGGTAAGAATTTCAATTTTTTTTCCAATTTCGTTTTGTTCTGTCTGAAAACGTGAATGAAATATGTAGGTAGATCCCCCGTTTGGGAAAACAAATTATTTTTCTTTACTCTAATATTAAAAATTTAGCTCTAAGCTTTAAGCGCTGCGCTTTGCCGGTTTCAACAGCGAACATATGAAAATATTATAATAATTATTTCCCCCAATTGAGAATCAAACTCACAACCGTCGCGCTTCACTTCAGCAATTCACTTCGTCAACACTACATAGAAACCAATATCAAGTCTATTTAGATACTGGTTACTTGCAGGTATCTTAGCAGCCTCCTGCCGCGCTCGAGAGCCTTTCAGGCCGCATGACGGTTCCATACCATTCTTGGTAAGCTTATATTTAGACTAGTGACCATTCAGAACTACGTTTGAAATGAACTGAACTATATAACGAACGTAAAATACTGGTTTCCGTTCCCGTGGGAATTTCAATAATATAAAAAAAAAGTATTAAAAGTTGGTTTACTTTTTTTTTTAATATTTTTATGAGATAAACGTTTCTCCTAGCACTTATATAAAAAAGCTACTTCTATCAGTAAGCTTGTAACTACTCAATTGCATCCTACAGTAGTTAGTGGTAGCAACGCCTGTAATTTATGTTAGCTCGATAAAAGCTTACAATGTCCTCCAAAGTGGGGAGTAAATTGTTTGCACACCCATCCTACACCTGATCAGGTTTATCTTTGCTTAACCCAAAAACTTTTCGTATGAGTATTTTTTTCTATTATACAGTATTATGTTATAATATCATTTTATGAGGATGTCGTGGCGTAGGGGCACAAGCGTAAACTGTTGACACTACAGGCTGTGGGTCGATTCCCACTCGAGGAAATGAAACATTTAATATTTTCATTTCTTTGCTCTGGTGTGGAGGCAAACCGCGTCGTTGAAATCCGCCTCCAGAGTGTCTTAACACTAGGTTCCCTCTGCCTACCCTGCTGTGTGCAAGATACAGCGTGAAGCATAGAAAAAGTAATTTTGTTGACAATTAACCCCCATAGCTTTAGCTATTCTATATAGGATTTCTATATACGACATCCTGAAGGTAGGGCGCTCTATTTCACAGCATTTATAAGGTTAAAGTCAGTTATTTCAGTTCAGTGGATGCGAGGTGGATCACATGCACACATGCGATCTAACATCCACTCTGGTTATCTCACATCCATACATGCTTTCTCATATCCACTCTTGTTATCTCACATCTACATTTCTCATCCACACATCTGGTCTCGTTTCTACAATGCAATGCTGCATGCAATGCTGCATGCATTGCATTGTGGAAACGAAACTACTAGCAAAAACATAGAGTCGAATAATTTTTTTTAAGTCTCTCTTTTTTAAATCAGTAAAAAACACATCCAGAACAACCAAAATCAACTCAAAAGGAACAGCATTTTCCCCTATACATATTTTATTTCACTATATCATTTGTAGTCTTTTCTGAAAACGAGGGCTCAAATTCACGTGGCTTTAAGTAGCAACCCAAAAAGCCCTATAGTCGATCTCGCACTATACACACAGACTGACTTACAAACAAAGTGACCCTATACGGTAAAATATAATATTAGATTCTGTAAGCATCAGAATTTCATTCCACCATTTTATACTAAATGTATCAAAATACAGCCACCGTTGAACGTAGTTTATTCTTCATACATAAAATGTTATTTCGTTTTCCAAGTTAGTTTTGCTTTCGAAGATTGAATTGAAATAGCTTATTCAAGACAGTTCCTTTAAAGATATAAAGGAGCGGCAGATTTGCTTTTGCTTTACTTTTCACCGACAGCCGGTGTTACGTTGTTTATATATAAATCCTTTTTTTTGCTTCACGCTCTATCCCGCATACAGCGGGGTAGTTCATTTTCATTAGGATACTTTCGTTTCCCATTTCGTGCCGCTACTGGCTATGACTGACCTGTATATACAATACATACTTACCTTCATGTTGTTCTTTTTAAAGTAAGGTCTCTATTAGTTTTTAACTGCGGCTTTTCACGCGTAATCAAATCTAAATAACTAATTCTTCGGCGTCTTGTATGTATGTGTGTATGTGTGTAATATAGCATTTAAACTTAATCGGTAATTGGATAGGCGAAGGCGAAGTGGCTTTGCGCTCAACTGGCACGCTTGGAAAGCCATAAATAAAAAATTGGACCGATAAAAGCTGAAAAAAACTTTTTCAGCTTAAATGTTACGTAAAACTTGAGGCCATCGTGGCGAAGGGGCACAAAGGTGACACTGCAAACGTTATGATTATGAGTTCGATTCGATTTAATTTCTTCGCTCTGGTGAGGCCCTCGGCTTATCCTGCTTTATAGGCTAAAAAAGTAAGGCTAAAAAAATAAACCTTATAAAACTTCAATACCCTGATCATATCTGAATTCTACTTAATCTGATATTCATATTGTATTCCCGTTTTGTACGAAGAACTCTTACAAACATCAACTAGTTTCTTCTCCGAGTAAAAGCATCCGGTAGTTTTGCAGGATCAACTTCTGTTAACTTTTCATATCAGTTTCCTGTCTTCAGAAACCTCTCAGATTTGTATTCAATATGATTGTAAAAGGAGACTTTATGTGAAAATTTTAAATAAAAATATTGTTCTACTGTTCAATCAGTATATTACTAATACTTTTAAGTAGTCAAATTACATAAATAACAATAGTGTCAGTGCTATAGGATGCTAACACCGGCGACGAAGACAGTTCTGGTGAGAATTCATTCTTAGGTTGAAATCCTGCTTCAATAATAAATAATTAATTTTAATAAAGACAAAGTAGACAAAATGACATACTCTATGTAAAAATTGTTTTGTTTTGTATGCTTCTCTCAACATGCAATGCCACCGGAATTTCGAAAAGTGGGGAACGAGGTGTCTTAACAATATGGTATTTTAACACTAGGTTCCCTCTGCCTACTCTGCTGTGTGCAGGGTACAGCGTGAAGCGGTTGTTTTTGTTTTGAATGCCAAATCATCAAATTGTTTCTCTTTACTCAAGAAAGAACTTTTTTTAATTATATTTGCTTTATTACGCTAATATATTCCATTCCACATTTCCCCAATTTTCGATCGAGACATTGCGCGTTGACTAACACTGCGCGTTATCTTGTTACCAAGACGAGGAAATGGAATTGATTCGTTTCTCAAATCAGTCATCAAACAAAGAACGGTTGCATTTACAATACGGCGAACCATATTCCTATAAAAAAACTAAAACAAAACCATATCCGAATAAATATCTCCGTACAAACAGACACATACAAACATACATATATCATTATCATTCGCACAAACGTCTGTTACATAAGGCATTTACCTGTAAAGTAGGGCTTTCAACCAGCTCTTGAGCTTTCAAAGGCCACCGCTAGGCTTATTCAGACTTTTTGTAATGGACATGTTGAAATTGTTTTACATTTTCTTTTTATGTATGGTAAAGGATAAGGTTTTTGCTAGGTGGTCTGTTTGTTAGGGTTGTAGGTTCAAATGTTGTCCATATGTACTATTCTAAGCTTTAAGAGTTTGTTTGTTTGAACGCGTTAATCTCAAGAACTTATAGTTTTCACAGTGTTTAAAATATTTATTTTCTTAAGCGAGGTAAGATCTAATTCTGTTATAAATCACGTTAATCGTTCGGCATTAAGATTGTGTCATGTGTCATACTAAATTATACCACACATATTTCTATTTCACCATGGAGATATAAAACTTTACTGTATAAAACTTTTTTGTTACTGAGTGAGCGACAGGCGAGTAGCCGCGAGCGGCGTAATCACAATATATTATTTGTTCTTCCTGCTAAATATGCTTATGTAGCGATTTCTTCCAGACAAACTTGAGGTTAGGAGATATAAAATTAAAAATATATAGTGGGTGGTGTAAATAAACA
>DWAN01003220.1:0-13750 GCA_018230445.1 Heliconius hewitsoni
ATATATATATATATATATATATATATATATATATATATATATATATATATGTTCTGTATCTAGTTTTTTTTTCCGCTTCATTTTACGCTGTATAATAAGAGGGTAGGCTAGTGTTAAAACACTGCTTACTCCCCTTTCCACCGATTCCGCCTCGCTTTGGTTTGTTACCAGAGCGAGAAAAATTAAATTGAAAATATTCGACGTTTCAAGCCCTCGAGTAGGAATCGAACCCACAATCTGTCGCGTTATATATGCGTCACACGCTTGTGCACGCGTCACGACTACCTGGTACTCGGTACTGGTAATTAGTTAAAATATTTATTTTTATCTATTTCTACCTATATTTTTTTTATAATATAAATAGAAACTTGTGTTTTTTTTTAATTCAATCAGTGTCTACAAGTCACATAAAAAAAAATAATAAAAGCCTCATTTAGATTGCATTGTTGTAACCGTAGCACACGTCGTGCATTTACAACCGCGTCGTATTTGCTTATATTAGCTTGCGAGTATAAATTATTATTATTCTACATTAAATATTGCTTTAGATACTATAATTTTTTTTATAGAAAAAAAAAATTGTTTAAAGTTTTTATTTGCGTGTAAAATAATAGCGCGGTGTGACTGAAAAAGCGACCGGTTCGATTCCCACTTGAGGAAATTAAATATTTAATACTTTCATTTTTGGTTCGCTCTGGTGTCGAGGCAAAGCTCGGCCTCGAGTGCTACATACAAAGCCTCTAGAAGCCGCCCGAAAGTGGGAAGCAAAGTGTCTTAACACTATGCTCCTTCTACCTAGTTAGTGCCTATTCTGCTACACACGGGATACAGCATGAAGCTGAAAAAAAAAAGGAATAATTTAAGATAAAAAGTAAGCTAAATATGTGATTGTGTTAAAAATTGAGAAAAAGCTTTAATTTAAGGTTTATAAGTATGTCAGTTTGTATTTTGTGACAAAGTTAATCTTTTTTATTGGGATGGAGGTTCAAATACTAAGATGTAAATAATAGAAACACGATCTGACAATTTAACTTTACATATGGCCTTTGAAATAGGGCCAGAGAATAGGGGGCCGGGTGGGTCGGTCCCCAGAATAGTATGATATCCTCCCCTAAAATTTTACAAATAGAAAAATTGTCTGCAAAAATAAAAATAAGAACAACATTTACAAATCTCCAGGCTTCCCTCAGAAAATATCTCTAGATACGCCCATGCATAGTATTAGGTGATCCGATCATGTTTCTACTTGTATTAAAAGTTTGCCTTTCGTTTTTATAGTCACATTAATATCTGAGAATATATAAAAGATATATATATAAAAAAATGGACAAGCTCGGGTCAGGCTCGTCCACCAAGGGTTCCGTACAAAAATTTGAGGTCTCTAGCTTTTTCTGAAATTCAAGCTTAGCTGAGGCTTTTAAGGCTTTTAAGATTTAACCACAAATATATAATTTTTCATTTTATAAATTTATTGTAGATGCTAGGTTCTAATTTTCATACCAAAAGTATCCTATTAATTTAGATTCCTTTTTATAGTGTCGAAATACAACGCGTAATTTTGCTATTTAGGGCTATTATTTTTTAAGATTTAAATCAAAAAAGAATGTACCTGTAGATGTTAGCTGCCAAATTTCATAATTTTATGTCAACTTTGATTATACTATCGAAATACGCGTTTTTTGCTATATACATGACCATATCTTTTTTTAAGTAAATATAGAAGGACGTTTTCTTTTTAGGAAATATACGGTTGGAAGTTTAATTCGATATCTCCAAGCATTCCTGAGATAAAGGCTCTTGACAGATAGACAGACATACGGACAACAAAGTGAACTTATAAGGGTTCCTTTTTTCCTAAAAAAAAGTACGGAATCCTAAAAAATGTTTATATAATAGCAAACTAAACAAATTCAACTTTATAATATAAATTAAGCTAAGTACGGCCACTTGCGCCAAATGACCCAAAAATATATTTCAAACTATGTGAAATAACGGTTTCGGACGACTATTTCAAATTTCATAGAAATAAACTTTGCTATTTTCTCTACAATTTCAAACTTTATCATACACACAAAACTGTACATTACAATATTTAAAAAAAAAACATAAAACCAAGTGTCAACCGACAAAATAGTGACGGCAGACCCTCGAACAATAGAAAAAGGAGGTTCCCTGAGCTCGAAGGTTAACGACACGAGTTTTAGAATTGAGTTCTCCCTGCCTACCTACCGTTGATGAACTCTGCGGCGGCCTTAATTACAACCCTACAACCCTACGTGCACCCGGCACTGCAACGACTTATTGAAAGAAAACTAAGCTTCGCTTCGCTTTTTAACGTGTAAATTAATAGGTAAATGTAGTTTCATTTAAAAATTAAATGAAAACACGTTGTTTGTTCTATTGATTTGATAAAATGTTGTACTTTTACCAGCTTAACGCTGTATCTCCCATACAGCAGGGTAGGCAGAGGGAATATAGTGTTAAGACACTCCGTTCTCCATTTTTCGTGTTTCTTAATTCTGAAGTCATTATGTGTTGAGTGGCGGAACTCAACGTCACACACTTGTGCTCCATCGCCACGACTTGCTTCTATTTGTAAAAAAATATACTTTATTTTATTTATAGTAGATTTTTTTACTATCTACAATACTCAGTCCATAAAACGAATTTTGTTCTGTTCTAAAATGATATATTCATCACAGTAAATTTGGGACCTCTTCCAGTAATTAGTGAGAATATCTAACTCAACCTATTAATAAAAGTTTTTAACTGGTCATCTCAACTTTCTAGCTGATAATTCATGTTCAAAGATTACTTTTCAAATGTTTTATAATATTATAATTAAAAGAGTTAGATTAGGATTATTTCAATATTTTTAAAGTATCATTCCACACTTGGGAAATACTTATTAAGAAAACGTATATAAATTTGGACGTAGCGGGAGGTCCGAAGAAGCGCAGGTTCAAATCTTGGCACGTTCAAATTTTTATACGTTTTCACAAATAATTATATAGAAAAATATTGAAAATATCTGACAGGACTGTTACGTTGAGGCCAGTCGTGGCGCAGCGGCACAAAGAGGAGATGAAATATAACATAAAACAATCAATCATTACTCATAAAAATTTGCTGGTCCTTCTAAACATAAAATACGTAAAATTAATATATTACAGTGTGAATATGAAATATAACCAACTCACGGTGGGTACGCGTGCCGCCGCATGATATGGTTATTTACATAAATTTATGTGTGAAATGATTGATATCATTTATTTACAAAACGACGATACTCCCGGATCTGATGAGGACATTAATCACTACTGTCACCCAGGATCCCGTATTAGGATTGCGCTGAATAAATATTTTTTCAATTCATTGGGTCTCCATGGTTTAGTGAAAGATGTGTAGGTTATTCGAGGCCGTCGTGGAAAGGGCCAATGAGTGTGACCGTAACGCGACGGTTGTGGGTTCGGTCCCCACTCGAGGGAATGGATTGTTTTTTATTAATATTATCATTTCTTCGCTCTGGCACCAAGGCAAAAGCTCGGCGGTGACTTTCGCCTCGAATGCAATGCAACACGCAATGCCTCGAAAAATTAGCGGAAAGTGGGGAAAGGAGAGTTTTAACACTAGGTTTCCTCTGCCTACCCTGCTATGTGCGGAATACAGCGTGAAGCTGATTTTATTTATGTAGATTTATGTGATTTAACAAGTGGAGGCTCCATCTATAAATAATATACGGAACGTTACATAAAATATGAATGCGAGATATTAAAAAGCAAATTAAAACTATATACGACGCATTTAATTCACGGCCCCATACATAAGAAAAACCACACGATACGAAACTTTCTTGTCGATTGAATTATAACATTATGTACGAAAAAAATAAAATATTAGAACGAAAAGAGATTTTTCTTCGCGAGAAGCTTAGGGGATGGCAATCATAATATGACCTGCCCTCCTCCCCCGAACTCCACGAAAACAGGGGTCCAGGGGGGAAATGTTTAATATCTGTGGACTCATTTTTCAGTGGTCAGCTCGCACGTGTGGCAGTGCCAAATTGCCCGTCAAAATGTTAAATGTGAAGCCATGTTATTTACAAGGCGGCCAGTACGTGATACAAAATATCTAAGTTACTTTGTAAATTAACACGTTCCAAAATTACAATTTTGATTGATTTTCTCTATAGCGAACTAATAATATATAACAATTTAATATTTGTTTTTTATTATTATGATGATTTTTCAGTGTCAAGACACTCCTTTCCCATTGAAACACTTACTTTCGCCACGTTTCGCCGAAATCCGGAAGTATTACGAGTTGAGCGGCGAAACACAACGCCGCACTTTGTATCTGTGCTAGTGAGAAGAAATTAAATAAATCAATAGCTTTTTGTTTTCTTGGCTGCATTACTTTCATGATGTAATGCAGCCAAAAGAACATTATCATTTTAAAGACAATATCCATACATTGATAGCAAAATTTTCAGCTAATTCAAAACATTTATTTTATAGTAATATTATCGTACACAATTCTTTATACTTTTATACATGAACCGACCGAAATAATACAAACACAAAATATTAAGGGAAATTTGCCAATATATAATAATGAAAATCGAATTCAGGAGAAAATATATAATTCATATTAAGTCAAAACAGCTTCATGCTGTATCCCGCTCACAACAGGGCAGGCAGAGGGAACCTAGTGTTAAGACACTACGTTTTCTTCATATTCCGCCGAATAAGGAGAGGCATTGCATATTGGGTGACGGTATTCATATTAATACAATTATATTTAGCTGTACATTTATATGTTCATCTTCAAATTTTACTACGTTAATATATAAAAGAGCTTAAAATTTCTATAGCTTTCTTTTTATGTTCGCTTGCAACTTACGTTTGTTTTAACAATTTGCAATTAAATGAGCACCATGTAAGATTAAGCTTACACTATTGACAAAGATAAACTACTTTAGCTTTCCAGGAAAAAGAAAACGAGGAAAAAGCGTCAGTTTTCAGATCACGTAATGCGTCCCAAGATTCCTCCACCTTAACTGATTATTTCGTGCACTGTCTAGATAGCACGTTTTATTATCATGAGAATGACGAGGACGGTTTATTCTGTAATCATTTGGTGTTTTATTTGTATGGTATTTTGATTTTCTGTCATGTTTTTGCTTATTAAGTCTAGTTTTGCTTAATAAGTCCCTTAGATTATTGTACATACTTATTTAGAATAATACATATTTAGAAAACGTATAAAATTTTTAACGTAGCGGGACTCGAACCCGCCCCTCCTGGAAATCACAGTAATACTTTAAAAATGTTTAAGAATTATTGTACATATTTTTTATGTAATGGCACAAGTTACAAGTCTACCAAAAATGGGATGATAAAATTACAAATTACAAGGCAAAGCACTGCGTTGAGTTTCGCCTCTCAATACAAAATGCCTCCAGAATTCAGCAGAAAGTGGGGATCAGAATGCCTTAATACAACACTCCTTCTGCCTAACACGAAAATGGCAAAATTATAAAAACTTATGAAATTTCAAGTTCCACAACTAACAATATATTCTATTTTCATTATCTCCAGTAAATAACTTCGCAACGGACGGTAATTCAATTTTAGTGTTAGCGCCAACTCGCAAACAAGTTTTAAAACGTATCGGGTATCGGTTACCGTAACCCGAGCTCCTCAGACTTGATACACGTTAGCGTTCCAGTAAAAATCTTTCTCTTGTTACTTTAAAACTGCAAAATGAAGATCTTATTTTATCTCTTAAGATGTAACGTGAAACTTTGAAATATATATCCTTGGAGTGTGCTTAATGAATATAATTTATCTCGTTACGGAATTGTTGCGATAATTATGATGCCTTGTGAGTATAACTTACGTTCTTTTAAATTAGGGTTTCGTCGTTTGAAACGACGTCGTCGTCGACTTACTTACTTATTTACTTAGCTTCACGCTTTATCCCTAGCGGGGTAGTCAGGGAGAAAGGAGCGCCAAACGCTACGGTCTCTTTCGCTTACCTCTTCGCCTCGTACACTGTCATCAACCTCTTCATACATGCCCTCCGGGGGTTCCTCATGATTTTTCAGTTATCTTTCTACTTTAGGAAGGTAACGTAAAAATCTATCTTTGATACTGTGTTTTCAAAGTTCAACCGAGGTCGTTTGAAATATTTTCTACTATGTTCGATGTTGGCTGACAATTTATATAATTTAATATGACTATGAAATGAAAATAGTTTATACGGTACGCATATTAAAATTAAAAGATCATGGTAAGCAACTTGTTGGAATAGAAATATAAAAAATTACATTAACAGCTTACTTAAGATATAAAATAGAAAGTGCAAGAAGTTCTAACAATTGTCAACACGAGTGTATCTGTTCTCAATATAAAAAATACTTTAATCTATAAATATGTTCCTATAGTTTCCTCTTCTTCTTAAAAGAAAATTGGAAGGAATACATTTATATTATATGTTATTATTGTTGTTGTTGTTGTTGTCTCCGACAGTGTGGGCGGATGGACTGTCGTGATTAATGTACTGTTTCCAATATATCCCAAGACGTTTATCTTTTATTAGATTTTTGATATAAATAACATTTTCAATCCAATATTGCATAATTTTTGCTGATTTTCTTATACTTGTGAATTGTAATTTGAAACTAAGTTTAAATAAATCTAATCAGCTTGTCGCTGTATTCTGCACACAGCAGGGTAGGCAAAGGATACTCAGTGTTGAGACACTCCGTTCCCCACTTTCTGCCGAATTCTGGAGGCATTGCGTGTTGAGTGGCAGAACTCAACGCCGCGCTTTGCCTCAAAGCTTAAGATATTATTATAAAAATGGTGTAATTTAAACACTAATTTTAAGATCTTTGAATTCAAAGATGGTTGTTTATAATTTTGACAATCTGAATACAAAGTGATCACGTAGTTGTACACATGAACATTTGTTTCTCCTTAAGTTTGAGTTATGCAACAAATCCCATTGAAGTTTCTTTGTAATAAAGTTTAAGCAGTTACAAAGGAATTTGTGTTATTTATGAACAAAATATGTATGTATTTTCTCTTTTGTTAATATGCAAAATAGTATCCCGCACACATGAGGATAGGCAGATGGAACCTAGTGTTAAGACACTCCATTCCCCATTTTCCGCAGAATTCAGGACGCATTCCTTGTAGGGTAGCGGAACTCAACGCTGCGCTTTGTCCCAACACCAGAGAAAAGATGAAAATATTAAATATTTCATTTGATCGAGTGGGGATCGAACCCACAACCTGTTGCGTTTACAAATAACACCCCTGTGCCTTTGCGCCACTACTGGCCTAAAATATACTCGTATGTACGTGAAATATTCGTCTTCAGTGACGGATAATGTCTTAAATTTTAACAAATTATTCAGATTTAAGCATAAACTTAAAATAGACCTTTAGAATAACTATGAAAATATCTTAACATAAAACACTATATTTAGGTGCGTATTTTAATTTTTTTAACTTCGATTTCTAAAGACAAAATTATTTAAAGTAACAAAAATTCTTAACAAAAATCTATGACTTAATTATAAAAAGTGAGTCTTTTTATGCCACACACAATGCCTTCAGAATTCAGCAGAAAGTGGGGAACGGAATGTCTTAACACTAGGTTCCCTGTGCCTACCCTGCTGCTGCTGTGTGCGGGATACAGCGTGAAGCCAATTTATTTTAATTATAAAAAGATTTTATAATGACAAAATACCACTTTCTTAGATATCTATATGATACCTAACAACACAACCAAATATAAACATTTATTCAATGAACATAATGTGATCTTTAAAACTTAAGACCAACAATCAGTCTTGAGAACCATCCAAAAGCGTATTTTAACTGAAATTATGAAAATTCTAATAATGTGAAAGTATTCCAGCAGTCAGAGCTGTCAGCGTTAAGGGTACATTTATGCCGGAGCACAACAACGTGCTTGTGACTTTCTGCGTTTTATTTTGTCTCTACACACGAGAGGGAAGTATACCTACGTTTAGTCTACCTATATGCTCGCGGGGGTAAGGATGTTGGTTCCCCCGTCGCTATCTAATAGCGTACTGAATGACGAAAATGTCGCCTTTATGATAATAGCTATATTTCATGGCCTCGTAAATGCTCAAGCTTCGTTGGTTTATATTCTTTTACTTTTCTATATTATAAAGTTAAGATGTTACGTGGAGGCATCGCAGAGCTCGACGTCGCGATCTTCCTTAATATAAGTGCGAAGAAATGAAAATATTGAATATTTCTATTTCCTCGAGTGTGGGATCGAACCGACAACCTGTCGCGTTTACACACACGACAATCCTCTTTACATTAAACTGCAAACATTTGAAATTGCATTCATTTGTATACATTTGACGTCCTCCCTTTGATCTCTTTGAGAACACATTAAAACGAATCGACTATACAAAATGTTAATGGTTCACTCAATTTAAATTATTTTTCTAGAGATGCTTCATTTTTTTTTTTATTTTGTAATTAAGATTTTACTTTATTTATTATAAAGACTTGATTGACGCTTTTTTTATTTAATCGTATTGTGTGAGCTTATATTTACTCAAGCTGTAATTTTCGTTGTATAGTAACTGTGAAACCATATGTACATATGGTAGAAATATAATATATATCATTTTTATATTTATCTTTATATATATCATCTTTATATTTCATGTAATTTTGTATGTTTGTATTCATGTTATATATGACATGAAAAAGACACAATATGCTGAGTCTTAACACTAAATTTGCCTTTGTCTAACTTGCTGTATGCGGGATATAGCGTGAAGCTAGTTTTTATAATATTAAATAATGTGACCTAGCATATAAAATAATATGCCAGTTTGCAGCCGCATTAGCATTCCGTACGCATAAAGATAGTACAGGGGACAAACAATATTACTCCTGTGACTCGTGCTTGTGTTTGTACGTAGTTTAAATTATATATGCTCTTAAGTAGATATGGCTGTAGTTGTGGAATTTCACTACTTTAAGCATAAATTTACTTAAATTATGTATATAACTATCCGAAGACAATAAAGTACCAAGAAACATTACACTAAATTTACAGCCTACTACAGTTTTACTGCCAGGAGAGATCTAAGAAGAAGCATTTTTCTTGCATAAATGTTTCGTTACAATTGAAATTGCGTTTGTGAAAACCACACTGATTAAAAATCAAATTAAAATGTATAAAATTTTTTTCATCATGTTTTGTTTTTTATGCGGCCCTCGTTTAACGTAACGTTTTTGGGTCTTATATCGGGAAATTATTTATTACTTATTACTATTTTAATTTCTTCGCTCTGGCACCAAGGCTACAACCCCGGCATTGACCTCCGCCGTCAAATTATGTAATCTTTCAAAATGTCCTAAAATTGTAAAGTAATTTCGTGAAACTAATGAATGTACAGTAAAAATGTACGATAAAAAAATAAAATAATTAAAAAACTATGACCTTAAACAAGCTTTTAAACATAATTATGATCCAGAAACTCGTTAAGATCGTTTTATGAACTAGATTAACATTTCATAATCATAAAAATAATAAAAGCTATAGAAAAACATTATCATAATGGCTATTCATTTTAATATTTTTTGTAGCTCCACGTTGTCTTCCACGCAGCAACCCTGCTACGATAGAAAAAATGGTAATCTGTTGGAGCAAGGGCCGGATCTTGATGAGACATTTTTTTACCGGGGAGTCCTTATGTGTTTTGGATGTCTTAGACATTCCATTAGAAGCTATTCTAATTTGGCGGCCGTCTGTTGTACAGTGTGTGGTCATAAAGCCACTGTGGCATAGAGCGATTGACCAGCTTTGGTTGTTTAACAGCTAGCTTTTTTATCATCGCTTGCAAATGCTGACATTAGATGTCTGCAGTGATCATCTGAGATTTGAGACTGTAGTGAACGACACCGGCACTAGTCCATCAATCGCTTACAAGTAACTTTTCTTGAGTTAAGGTAGAGTTTACTTTTCGTCACGGGTAATGATTCATTTTATAAACTTCTTTATTACTGTGCTGGTTAAGTAATAGCATATGTAAATGTTAAGTACTAGTGACAGAAAAAAACAGAAAAAAACTAAATAGCTGTATAAATTTGAATTTACAATTCCTAACACAAGACAGGAAATTTGTGATAATAGTGGGCCCGTACGACAAAATGCCAATTTCATATGGTTATATTAAATATTTCATTGCTGCTAGTGAGAATCGAACCGACAACCCATCGCGTTCGCAATTTGCCTCATTATAATTATAATACACTAATAAATTTATAAATGATAAAAGAATAATATTTCTTGTATTACGGCCTGTGCACACAAAACAATGAGCCATTTTATGAGGCAGCGAAAATTAAAGAAACCTAAACGTGACGGGAATAAAGGAGATAAATTAATTAACTTTGCGACCTTACTGCCATAATTAATTTCGTGTTACGTATTTACTCTCACCCTAATATACTTACGTACTCATATATTTTTTAATTAAGTACTTTTTTGACAGAAATGAATTTCACATTTCTATAAATTTTTATGTAAATTATCTTTCATTAAAAAAATATTAACATGATATTTAAAATAAAATATCATTTAATTTTCATAGCTATTTATTTGACTGAAGGTGCATAAAGTGGTTCTATTGTTACAAAAGCAGTAAAACTTTTTCGCTGTAAAGACTTCGTGGTGGCACGTTGGCATAGGCGTGTAAATGTCACAGTTGAGGGTTCTCTTACAAAACGATGGTATAAATTATTATTTATTAATATTTTCAATTCTTTGCTCCAGTAACAAGGCAAAACGCAGCGATATTCAGTCTCGAAAATTAAGCGGAAAGTAGGGAATAGAATCTCTTAACACTAGGTTCTGTCTGTCTACCTTGCTATATACAGGATACAGCGTGAAGCTAAAATAAAACTTTTTCGATATCGTAAAGTTACCTACTATAAGTATAGAAATCGATAGTCTTATCTTAAAAGATTTCTTTGCGGCGTACTCTATACATACATTGAAACTAAATCTGACGTATGCCTTCATTTGTTTTTCATATAAATATATATTTTATTGATTTATGATTTACTAACTTATTTTTTTTATTATTTTATACCCTATATCTTGCATTCTACAGGAAACATAGTGACTGTAACATCTGAGTGATGAGCTCAACATTCAATTCAATTTCATTCATATAGTTAGACTATCCTTTATTCCATATTTAATTTTATTTATCGTTAAGTGCTACCATGACAATAAAGAAAAAAAAGCAGTAGTAGGTACTGTCTTCCATTAGAGTAAGATTTTATTACTGTATATAACTAAATTAGAATTCAGACACTAGTATTAGAACTTAATGTTAAGAAACTCCATCCAAAACTCCATCATTATTAAACTTAATTGTAAAAATTCTAAATCGGATATCTAGTTAGCTATAAGTCACAAACAAAGCAAAATACTCTTAAGTTTTTATAATTACAAAAAGAAGTAGCTTAAATATATGCAACATACCTACTTACATTTTCATAACGTTTTTCTATTGTTACTATTATTTTTGTGATGATGAAATATTAAGCTAGTTCATAAAACGATCTTTACGAGTTTTTGGGTCATAATTATGTTTGAAAACATATTTAAAGCCATAGTTTAGTAATTATTATATATTAATAAATATATTTTTTATATTTTTACTTGATAAATTTATTTTTTTATCAGTACAGTTTTTACAAACGCAATTTCAATTGAAACGAAACATTTATGAAAGAAAAACTCCTCTTAGTCCTTTCCTGGTAATAAAACCGTAATAGGCTGTAACTTTACATTTATATCTCTAGGTACTTTCATGTCTTCGCATAAATAACTATATACAAAAATCAAATCAGCTTCACACAGTACCCTCTTTATGAGGGTAGGCAAAGGGAACCTAGTGTTCAGACACTCTGTACCTCACTTTCCACCGAATTTTTCGAGACATTGCGTGTTGAAGAACTCAACTACCTACATAATTTAACTATATATATACAGGAATTAAGTAAATTTATTCTTAATCTAGTGCAATTCCACAACTACAACCATATCTACTTAAGAGCATGTATAATTTAAACTACGTACAAACACAAGCACAAGTCACAGGAGTAATATTGTTTGTTCCCTATACTATCTTTCTGCGTACGGAATGCTAATAACATTTTTGCTATTACAAAAAATTTGCTCCACGCCGTATTCTGCAAAGGGAACCTACCGTTAAGACACTCTGTTCTCCCCTTTCCGCCGATTTTTTTTAGAGGGTGCTGAGTGGCGGGACTCAACTCGCGGGATCGAACCCACAACTGTCACGTTACAATGACATCCTTGTGCCACTGCCCCACCACGGCCGCCTATTATACTTGTCATGTTTTATTGGAATAAGAAACATATATCCGTATATGTATAACATTATCTTTTATTTGGATAAGGTTTCTAACAGCTTCCTACATACTTTGATATAAAGTTATATTTTATTTTTTTTTTACTCTTAAAAATCACTTAAACTCTGTTTTTGTAAGTCGAGTGACTATATAACGTGATAGATCGACTTATCTAGAATCTCCATGTTTTAAAATATAACTATGTATCCCGAATACAGCAAACTCTGGCAGAGGGAACCTAGTGTTAAACTCACACATCTCGTTTTCACGTTTTACGTTGAGTGTCGAAACTCAACGTCGCGCTTTATCAAGACGAAATATTTAAAATTATTTATTACCTCAAGTGGGAATTGAACTCACAACCGT
The DNA here is from genome assembly GCA_018230445.1 of Heliconius hewitsoni. NCBI lineage: Eukaryota > Metazoa > Arthropoda > Insecta > Lepidoptera > Nymphalidae > Heliconius > Heliconius hewitsoni. The sequence goes on from DWAN01003220.1 coordinate 12,822, forward strand.
CGCGTTTACAGTTAGCCGCTGTGTGATCTAATTTACCTAAATCAGTGTCTATTTCTTAATAAATGAAATAACGCAGACGTGTCATATAAATTAAGCAGGATACTGAAGGGAACTCTCCAACTTGAACTAAAATTGACTTAAATTTTTAAAGCTTATAAGAACTTTAAGTAACTTTAGTCGTTACCAAGAACAGGATCTAACTAATCTAACGTCAGCGAAGCCATCACCAAATCTCATTTTATGGTACATTGTATTTGTATACAGCATTGTCTAAGCCTCTTTTCTCAGGAACTTGGTTTAAGGAATCTATAAAAAAATGTTTAGATAATTTTACTTTGAGAACTAATGGAAAGTGAAGCTATTAGATACATAAGATTGTTCTGAGCTCAATTCTCATTTAATTTTTGTTTATGTTTAGGATTATTTCTATTTAAATATAAATTGTTACTCGCCAATCAACAATGCCTGTTAGCCTAAGCATTCGGCTAAAATTGGGGAACGGAGTGTCTTAATACTAACTTCCCTATGCGGAATAGAGCCTGATTTTATTTAATTTTAAATAATAATTGTTTTTTTCCCAACATGCTATATGTGGTTAAAAGATGGAAAAATAATAGCTTATTATATCATAAGGTTGTCAATGTGTGTTCCTCATGGAGAGAATCACGCAACAGGGTAAGTGGACCAGACGAATAACTAAATCCAATTTTCCTTGTTCTTTCTATAGAAAAGATTAAATTATTACTCCACATAAATATTCCGGTACAACTATTACAGCTTTGTTAAAATATTTTTCTGTCAAGATCATTTGAGGCCAGTCGTGGTGCAGCGGCACAAAGTGTGACTGTAAAACCGTCTGGTTGTGCGTTTGATTCCCACTCGAAAAGATGAAATATTTACTTAAATTTATATTTCCATTTCTTCGCTCT
>DWAN01003221.1:0-13750 GCA_018230445.1 Heliconius hewitsoni
GTTCTGCCACTCAACACACAATGCCTCCAAAATTCGGCAGAAAGTGGGGAACGGAATGTCTTAACACTAGATTCCCTCTGCCTTCCCTGCTGTGTGCGGGATATAGCGTAATGCTAATTAAATTTTATTTTTATTTAAAGAGAGGTCGTCGTGGCGCAGGCGCACAAGTAACGCGACGGTTGTGTGTTCGATCACCGCTCAAGAAAATGAATTAATATTTTTATTATTTATTGCATTGCTTTGGCATCAAGACAATCAAGCCCGGCGTTGAGTTTCGCAAAATGGAGTGTGTATAATAGCAGAGTAAGAAACCTATGGTTCGGTCTGCCTACCCTATTGTGTGCAGCATTTTATATAAAATATTATTTATAGCACGATAGACAGAAGAAACTTAGTGTTGAAACACTAACAACTAAACAAATATTTCAATGATAAAAAACGATCTTGTATGAAATTTAACTAACAACGCATCCCTATTGAATAAAAATTTAAATAAACACTTAACTACGAACACGTGTTATTTATCTCTTCATTGACCGTGTCTTAGTATTAAATCTTAAGTGAAATACATTCTAGGAAGTAAACTGGAGACCTAGCGTTACATACAGGCTGAAGGCGAATTATGTTTTGTAATTTTACTCTCCCATATCCCCTTAGGATGTATTTAATTATGGTGGTCACGCTATGGAAAAGCGTAAGTCTATACTAATATTAGAAATACTTTGTGTCTGTTAGTCTCCAAAATTTTGTTGGAAATGGGTAATGGATTTTTGCAACCTCTACTCTGTTGCATGCGAAAAAAGCGAATAACTGAAAAAAAGAAAACAAAGACGGCAAATATCAAAAAATATTTATTGAATACACTGACTTATTTGAAAAATATTATTATTTGAAAAATCCTGAAAAACTATTTGAAAAATCTTTCTATAAATTGGTCCTTCGAGCCGGATGCCGTTTAAAAAGTAAAAACAGACTAAAATATTTAGTTAGCCGATATACCTTTCATCGTATCAGAAGGCTCGGATGTATGTAATAAATCGCAATTTCTTTATTACCTCATTTCGATTCTGACTGTGACGTCGATGTATGACAAGATAAATGTCGATATTTTTACATAAAGAATTCTAATATAAATTCGACTGCTTTATGAAGATAAAGTAATTTAGATAATTTTAAAATCTTGGATTGGAGGCAATCAAAGATTTAAAAATTATCTAAATCTAAAAAAGTACCTATAATTCAGCAATAAAATTTGCCTGTTGGTTATGTATTTAAATATGAGAGTAACAATATTGAGTTATAATAATTAAACTATTACTAACTAAAACATATAGAACTAAGAAAATAAAGTTTTATAATTAACTGGAGAACGGAGTGTCTTAGCACTAACTTCCCTCTGTCTAACCTGCTGCGTGCGGGATATAGCGTGAAGCGGATTTGATTTTAATATTTTTGAATTTTATGAAGACTGAACAATATTACTGGCTTCGCTGAGAAGATTTAATTGGGTAAAGAATACACCCCATTATGATTCGTTGTATTTTTAATGTATTTTTATAAATATTAACATTTTTTTGCTATTTCACAAAACAATTAGACCTCTAATTGAAACACACAGAACTTTCAAAATCCATCAAAACCGCTGAAAGTTTGTGTTTTCATTATTCTAAAATTTAGATACAGCGTCGAAACTGTATAACATCAACGACCGCCACTTGCCAGGAACGCAGGTTATTTACATCGTCGTACCATCCTTTTTACTCTCAAACAAATGATATAAGGGCATCCCTTTTATTCGTACGTGACTGGACATTTAGACGCTCGCCGTAGTATAATAGCCGGTTTGACAATAACATTAGTTCGTATAGGGAGGAGCATTGATTGCGTTATTGAAAGATCGACGTCGGTTGATTTATGACGAGCTGCCACTGGCCGACATAAATTCCCAGATAAAAACACATCCCTATAGTTAATTAGATTTTTTTGCGAAATACCCGAAAAATTGAGTTTTTTGATTTATAAGAGTGTGGGCACGTGGTTTGTGTGTGTGTTTTCTTTTTTTATATCGATGTATGTGGAACTAGGTTGGTTAAGTAATTTATGGGGTTTAGTTGTAAAGCCTAGTTTGTATTTAAAATAAGTCATGATTAATTGTTGGGTACCTACTGGTTGCCTGCGGCTTTGTACGCGCTTTGCAAAGTTCACAACACGTTTTGTTTTATGAAAATATGAAATATTTAATATTTAATAAAAATATCAAGCTTTTTATAAAAACAAAACATTTTTTTATACATATATTTTTATAATAGTTTTAATATGAGTTTATGAGTTAATTATTTATTGTTATTATGTTATGTTGTGCTGTAGTCTAATCTTTACATAACATCATAAACCTAACATTTTGTGGAACGCGCTAATCTCAAGAACTTCTGATTTGATCTAAAAAAGCGTTTTGTATTGGATAGTCCATTTATCCAGGAATGCTATAGCCTAAATTACATCACGTTTATCATTTTGACGTGACCTACTGTGCTTGTGGCCAGAATTACAAGCCTTTAGTTGTGTCTGATTGATCACGGGGGCGAAGCCCCGAGTTAATTAAAAACCGAACAAGTGCGAGTCGGACTAGCGTATGAATGGTTCCGCACCATAATCTATAAAAACGTCAATAAAAACTATGTTATATATAAAGAGGGAGCCCTGTTAAATATTTTTTTATTTCGTTTAACGAAATAAAAAAATATTTAACAGGGCTAGTATTTATTGTCATAGCACAGAAATACATAATCTGTGAAAATTTCAAGTACCTAAATATCACGGTTCGTAAGATACTGCCTGGTGACAAATGGACACACAGATAGCGGAGTCTTAGTAATAAAATCTCGCTTGGGTACGGAACCTTAAAAAAACCAAAACAAAATATATATAAAACGATATAGTACGGAAAAATAAGATTAATAATATGGCTTATTAAGCCAAATTTTATATAGAATAAGATTCTTAGAAAGAAGAAAATGAAATTATTATTAAAGTTAATTTATGAATTGAAAGATTGAGTATACTTAATTATTGTCTTTTGATTTAATTCCAATTAAGACATGCCTAATTGTATTGTGATCGTATTTTTATATTTAATTCAAGATTTTTTATTTTTTTGAGACCAGTTGTGACGCGAGGGCACAAGCGTATGAATGAATTCGCGACAGGTTATGGATTCGTTTCCCATTCGAGGAAACGAAATATTAATAATATTATGTTTTGCTCGCTCTGGTAATGAGGCAAAGCGCCACAACGCCTCGAGAATCCGGCGAAAAATAGAAAAGAAGTAGTGTCTTAACCTAACGTTACGCTCCCTCTGCCTACTCTACTATGTGAGAGATACAGAGTGAAGCTTAACAAAAGAAGCCCAAATAAACATCGAACCCACAACAATCACGTCCACAACCTATCCCTGCACCGCAATGGCGCATCCATCGCGACATAACATCCATACATACCAACACGAGTGCGCATTAGAGAATAATAGACCTTATTTGAAAGTAATTACGATAGAGTAAGAGACAACCGTAAGTCACTAGTGGGACGGGCGGCTTAGTACATTTCCTTCATTTCGAAATACTCGCTCACAATCATTGTAGCAATTTTCCGGGCATCCGTCGTGAGAGGCCGCGGGGGCGACGATCCAGGAGCTGGTGGTGTATTTTGTGGTTGGTTATTTATTATTGTTCTTTTTTTATTGTTATTATTATTATTACTCTGCAGTTTATAGGTGGTTAAGGTACGGTTGTCAGAGAGAACCGACGTATATTAAAACAGTACTCGTTTTCCATTTACGCAAATCAAAAAAAGGCAAATAATCGCCGTAATAATTATTACGTATTATTTGACGAGATCAAAATATCAGTTGGGTGATTGGAGCCTTCAAGGAGACCACGGGTCCATCGCAACGTAGTGTTTCACATCATTCAGTTGGTGTTAATGTGAAATAAGTGTCCGTCAAAACTGTTGTAAATGTTCGTTGATTTAATATTCATAAAAATGAAAACAAAAACTTATCAATTGTATAGATATAATTGATAAGTTTTTGTTTTCATTTTTATAAAAGGCGGCATTAAAAATTTTAGAAAGGTCAAGGTGGGGCATGGCACAAAAAAGATTGGGAAACACTGATTTAGAACATTATAATATAAGTAAAAAGAATTACAGTGCATTCGCGTATATTTGTTGTTATACATTTTTGGAAACCCATCGTTTCAAATACATTTGCCGCGTACATAGTCCGTGGTCACATGTAGACTTATAATACCACGAGCCTCACATTTTTAAAAGCTTTTATTTAAAATGTCTGAAAATGCCAAAATCAAAGATCTTACAAGCATACCATTTAATCGTCTCAAAATAGGACAGATATTTTTTTGTAAAAGAAGGAAAAAGCATTATAATAATTTAATTGCAGACACTAGAATACCATATAGCATCAGCCAGCTCCTAGACTACACGAAGGGGGGTAAAAAGGGGGCAAAAGGGGGTCTAGGGGCGCAGTGACGTCGCTCAGCGTGTGAAAATTACATTCCAGGAGCGCCTCGCATATCTATCACTTGCAAATTTAACTTTAGTTTCTGAACGTTGTTTGTGAGTTATATACAGTTATACATACATACATACGATATGTATACAACTTTATGTGTATACTGCTTCAAAATCTTCATTTCGTTCACGTCATATCAATGGAATGAAAGTAGGAAAGTTTTTTATTGATTTATAGTGCAATACCGGTATTTTAATGGAGTTTCAAAGTACTTTAGGGAGAGTAGGGGTAAAATGGATAAACAACGGATAGTGACTATCACTTAATAAGTATTAAATTTAGTTGTTAAGTTTTAAAAAAATATTCGTTAAAATTATTATTTTTATTATATTTCAAAGATGTGGTTAGGAAGATTATAATTATATAATATTGTATTTACATGTTCCATAATAAAATAAAGAATACAAAAATCGAAGACGATGGCTAGTTCCTTTTTCGGTACTGCGGCGGTTACTCTACGCTACAGTTAGCTTAAAGTGTACCTAATGATATATTTTATATTTTTTATTGTCTTGAAGAGGTAAACAGACAGCAATGATTTTATTTTCTGATTCAATCTCTCTCTCCGCATAAAAGGGGAAAAAAGGTTAAGTAGAGGTAGCCTAGGTGTCATGACGTTTTTTTCTCCATTTTTTGCGTCTTCAATTTTCAAATTTTACAATTTTCGAGATATTGTGTGTTAAGTAATGTAACTTCTCGTCGCGCTATCTTGTATATCTTGTCTCATACAAGAAAATAAAATAAATGAATTGTTCCAAACTAAAAATGTGAAGGTTTTGGGTTCGGTTCTCACTCAGGGTGTCCATGTACACCGCACTGTCACCACGAAGAAAAAATGAAAACAAGTAAATGAAAAACGAAATAAAATATATATGCACTTGTAACGTAGCGGGACTCGAATCCGCGCCTGACCTGGAGTACTTTCCTTTCTTAATGTGGAATAACACTTTAATTTTTTTTTGAAATAAATAAAATATTACATTAAAATTGACAGAACATCGAATTTCAAGCCCAGTTATGTAGCAATATTGCATTTGACCTTACCCACCTCTCTCGCGGAACTCAACGCGGCGGTTTGCTTCGGCATCAAAGCGAAGAAATAAAAATATTACATTAATTTTCTCGAATGGGAATCGAATCCACAACCTGTCGCGTCATAGTCACACCCTTGTGCCTCTGCGCACTGAGTGGCCTCAAAACATTTTCTTCATCTCACTAAATGCTTCGAGTTCGAGTTATAAGTAGCGTTATTATTAAATAAATTTCTTTGTATGACAGTCTTTACGTTTTTTACTTTACTTTTGCTGCCTAAAAACGCGACGACTGGATTGGACGATGGATTCGATTCCCATTACTATATTTTAAAATTTTTTTCTTTGGTAACAAGACAAAGTGCGGGGTTGGTCTACACCTAATACGCAATGTCTCGAAAACTGAGTAAAGAAAAGGGAACTGACTTAATTTACCTTAAAAATAGGTTCTCTCGTCCATACATGCGGGATACACATGGCGTGAAGTGAAAAATATTATATTTTACCTTTAATTACGTCGTAGGCATATAACGCGTATACAGCAATATAAGAAATACCCAAAACATAAATCGAACCCTGTCCACCGGTGTCGCTTATTTACTCAACCCCAGTGATAAGGGTTAAAAAGTCATAAATAAAACTTTGAATTCCCATCCCCATTTATTATTAACACCTAAAGTAAGGACACGAGATTCTTCGGAGACGTTGTCGCTTTAAAAATGTAGAATAATTTAAAATTGTTAGCTTGTCCAACAAATTTTCCTTTTATTTTATTTATGTACTAACAAATGTTTATTTATATTAAATTTATTATCGTTTCCATTGTCATTTCTTCGCTCTGGTGTCGAGGCAAAGCGCAGCGTCGAGTGCCGCCTCTCAACTCGCAATGCAGAATTCGGCGGAAAGTGGGGAACGGAGTGAAAATATTAATAAATAATAATTAATTACCTCAAATCGGGATCGAACCCACAACCAGCAGCGTTTACAGTCGCGCTTTGTTCCCCTGCGATACGACGGCATCTTAATTTTGTGAAACTGATGAAATAAAGAAAATATTTTTCATATTAGATAAATGCGGATCGTTCGATCGATCGATTCGATGTACGATGAACGATCGTAGCTGTAAGAGAGTTCGCTAAGGTCAAATGCAATACAATTATACTAAAGTTAATCTCTTAGTTATCTTCAATTGCCGTCCAATACTGTTCTTAACGTTAACTGTAACTACTTTAATAACTTGGCTAGTGCCGTGGTTAGTTATTCTTTCTACACAACTGGGTTTGAGAATGGGTTGGGATTCGATATTTTCGAGTGAAGGAGTTTGATAAATTGTTATTTAGTACTATTTTTTTATTATTTTTATGTATTTTTTTGCCTCGGTTGTGGATTTGTCTTCTATTATATTTTTACTATGATTGTTATCAGAATAGAAGGAACCCAAAGAACGGAGAGGCACTCTCCGTTCTTTCTTTCCTATCGTTCCGTCCTAACTTTCCACCAAGCCGCCAATTCTGTCTTGTTAGACAAAGCGCAGTATTTTTTTTCGCCAACCACGATAAAATATCTCGAAAGCTTAGCGGAATTTGGGAAACGGATAGGCCCTGGGTTCCTTCTACCGGTAGGTAAATTGCTGGTTATTCGGAATATAACTAATAAAACGAAAATAGTTATTGTTTTCCTCTCAAAAGTACAAACTTACGAAATTAACAGTTAAACGTATATCGAACCACCGTCGCATACCTAAAAAGAAACTGTCCCTTCAATTCGCTCTTAGTATTGTTTTTAAAGGAATATGTAAATAAAGCGCTATATAATAATAATCTTACCAACTATGTTTTTTATGGAAAAGACAAAGCAAACGACCGTACGGGTCACTTCATGGCGAATGATCACCGCCGCTCACGACCCCGTGTAACACCAGAGGAGCTACAGGTGTTTTGCCGGATTATGAAGGTACCCAGTGTACCCTACCCGCGGCAGTGTTTCCAGGTCGATACGAGACCTGGGAACACTGCCGCGGCTATGCTACTCCACAGTTGAGTGATACGTGGAAGGAAGTTCCTACAAGACCGCTCAGTAAAGGAGTGCCACGTATCCAGATGGTGTGAATAGTATTTTAATTTGTGTTAAAGAACGGTTAAATGCGGTAGAGAAACCACAGCGACAAAGCCAATGCATCAAGCCTTATTATGCTATTGTCGATTACTATATTTAAAGTAACAACTTTTGCGAACATTTCTTTTAAATTTCTTGGTAAATTTTTGTTAAGCAGATTGTCACTGTAAGATTTTACCCCTTTTCTCTTTAAAAAATGTCTGTTAAATACCTAATCCACAATATTCTTTAAAAAAACTCATGCATTATCTCCAAAGCAGGATAGGCAGAGTGAACCTAGTATCAAGACACTCCGTCTTTCGGTTTCCGCCGTTCGAGTCATTGCATGTTAAGCGGCGGAACTCCAAGCTTTTTTTGGTCAAAGCAGAATAATGAAAATAATTTATTCCCTTCCCTTTCTCATTTTTAAACAAAAATAGGCGTATCTTAGGAAACAAATCATTTCTTTCTGTAAGAATTTGCATTTGTCTATTGAGTATTAACTTCGTCTACTAACCTGGAAGTTAGTTAGTTCAATAGTCTAGGACTATGCATATATGTGATGATGTCTCCAGAAAGTGAGAAAGGGAAATGTATTAATGGATACGAAGAGCCCTAATACTAGGTTCCCAGATTCCCTCTGCCTACCCTGGTGTGTGCGGATTCAGCGTGAAACTAAATAAACTTCACGTTTTACTCCACATATAGCAACCAAACCTAGTATGAAGGTTTTCATCTTTTCAATATAACATATTAATGCTAAAAACGACACAAGTAACGCCATCTCCCGCGCGGTAGCTAAACTAAATGGTGTTCAATGTGATGGTTCATCCATGAAATATTACAAGAAACGTGAAAGTTTTAACTATTTCGTATATTTTCTTGACGCACCATAGCGCAATGCTCTAAATAATTGCATTACTAATATACATTCCCATCACTTATTTAATGGGTACTTATTACTTACTATATTCATTTGGTGCAACAGAGACGGATTTTTTTTATAAAAAATAAAATATGATTATATATTTTTTAGCTTCACCCTGTATCTCACACATAGCAGGGTAGGCAGAGGAACCCGAGATCCTAGTGTTAAGACACTCCGTTCCCATTAGGGCCTCACTCAATTTAACGCCGCGCTGTAATCCAATTGGTACCTACTAACATTAGCGCGTTCTATCAACAATACTGGCTCTTTGCAGCTTTGCAGGATAGGCAGATGGAATATAGTGTTAAATACTCCGTTTCCACTTGCCGCCGATAAGTCTTTACATTATTTATGCTACATCCCGCGTATAACAGGGAAGGCAGAGATAACTTGGGAACCTCGTATTAAAACATTCCGTTCCCCATTGAAACACTTCGGTTCCCCTCTTTCTGCCAATTTTTAAGGCATTGTGTGATGGGTGGCGGAACTCAGCGCCGCCTTCGTAAGAGTATGTTTAATGATTTATATACTTTTAAGAATTTAATTAATTATTAACTAATCTTTTTACTCATTTGTTTTAATTTTTTTTGTTTAGAAATTCGGGATACAGAAGGAAGCTCATAAAAAATATCTATATCACCGAGAGCTATCATAACCGTAGGTCAGTAGATTTTTTATCACGGAAAAATAATACTAAAAAACAAAAACAAAATTTCAAGTCACCGAGTCGAGGAACGCACTAAATACCGAGATAGCGGCGGATCAAAGCTCATTGCAGGTACATTGTACGCTAATGCGCCATTCAGACGGACACCATTGTATGGTGTTTTGTATAGAAACGTGGCTGTCGTCGTCGCGGTGCAGTGGGACAGCGTGTGACTGTGAAACGACGGTTGTGGGTTCGATTGGCGTTCGAGGGAGTGATTAGCTTCACGCTGTATCGTATAGCAGTGTGAGCAAAGGATAGGTAGTATTAGGTCACTCCGTTTCGTATTTAAATCAATTTAGAAATAGAAATTTTATGAAAATATTCGATAGAAAATGGTTTTGAAGCCAGTCACGACGCAGGAGCATAAGCGTGCATAAGCACGACGGATATCGACGTTTCGATACCCGGTGGAGGAAATGTAATATTTAATATTTTCCTCGTTCCTTAACATGTAATGCACGCAAAAGAGACGGAAAGTATGAAACAGATGGGTCTTTATAGGATCGGAACGCCTGAACACTATAGAGCAAAGCTTCACAACTGGTTTCCAGGTTCCCTCTGCCTACTCTGCTATGTGCGGGATGCAGCGTGAAACTAAAAAATTGTGACATATTTTTATCACAAATCAATAAGGAAAACTAGCTATTTACACTAATTTTACCAAAAAATAATAATCATCACACCATATTTTAATTGATATACGATACGATTTGAAAAGGCAACTGTTACTAAGAGAAATATACTAACGCGATTTTATTAATTCCACTCGTACTATGTATTTTATTTTAGAACTTGGTTGTTGGCTGGCTGTGCTGGTCCTTTGATTGGGCGAGGACCTGAACAGTGGAACTCTTCAAAGATTAGGTCACATCATTTATGCACCTTCCATATCGAGCACATTATATACCACTTATTAGGTGTGGAAAATTGTGTTTTTTTAAAGTTTTTTAGTTTATATTATGTTAATAAAATATAAGACTTACCTGAAGTAATAATAAAATTAAAGGTAAAGCCAATTTACCATGGCCATAGAAGAGCCATTTAGTAATTAAACTATTAAGCTACAATAGTTTCTTATTTATGAAGCATTTCATTTTCTCGATTGAGGATTGAACCCACAATCAGTTAGTTTTACAGTCACACTTGGTGAGGCACCAAGCGTCACGACCGGCCTCTTTTTTACCAGAGCAAAAATTAAAATAATTCATTGCCCTGAGTGCGAATCGAATCCACAACCACCGCAGTAACATGCGGAGGAGGAGTTAATAAATAACTTTTATATGAGTGAGTTCCACCACTCAATACGCGCAATACCTCCAGAACTCGGTGGTTCTCTCTGCCTACGCTGCTGTGTGCGGGATACAGCGTGAAACTGTAAAAAAGTGCGACGTCTAGATATTACAGCAGAGTTGATAGAAACCAAGTGTTACTCCACATTCTGTCAAACTTTCGAAACATTTATGACATTTATGTATTTTTATGTCTTCTTACTAGAGCGCCGAAAATAATTCATTCCTCCTAAAGAAAAGGATTCAAACTCACAACCGTCGCACTTACAGTCAAATCCTACACCACTACGACACGACAGCCTAACCTCAACAGTTATATAGACAATATTGACGCAAGGGAAACCATCAACGAAAAGTAATTTAAAATACTAATTTGTTACGAATGTAAAACGATTATTATCGCCGTTGGCTAAATTTAAAACTAAACGCCTTATTACCTATGCGCCGCCCGCGGAGATCGCGCTTAATTACGGACGCCATTTTGCGTAAAGGATGAGGTATTCCCATTTGTAATATTTGTTTGTTTCTTCGTAATTTTTTTTTAGTAATTATGTTTATTTAATTAAATGATAATTGGTTATTTTGTTTGGATTTTAATTGAGAACGGAGTGATCCACACTATGTTTCCAGGTTCCCCCTGCCTGTGAGGCTATAAAATCAGATCAGAAATCAGATTTTGTTTTATTTTATTTAATAAATAAAAACAATCAGCTTCACATTGTATCCCGCACACAGCAGGGTAGGCAAAGGGACTCCACTTTGTATAATAAGTTTTATAGAAAATACATCCATAATTCGAAAATAATTTATATTTTCTAATCAATTTTTTGAAACGTTTCATAAAAGTAATTCTTACAAAGAGTAGTTGAAATAATAACTCTATATAGCGTACTATTTTAGTAACACTCCATGAAAATTACTATTTTCCATTTGATAATTAATTTAAGTTAAAATAATATTAAAAAATATATGTGCTCGGATTTATAGATTACATACTCAATTGCTTTACTATTAACTGCTGCTATTGAGCTTCTGGCTAAAGCACCAGACCAGCTCGTCATTAGCATATTAATGTATTATCACCTAATCTACGTATAACTACGCAAAATTCATGATGATACCATTATTACCATTAGTTTAAATTTAGTTAAACATTTCCGCTGTGACGAAACTCAACGCCGTACTGCACCAAGACTGGCCTCACTATAAATATTTCCAATATCAAAACTTAAATATATAAAAAATACCTTTTCACCTATTACGATACTAAAAACCTAAAGATCTTCAAAAACCATTGACATGAATTTCGACATATTAACATTCAAAATAACCAGAAAAACATACAATAAATCACTAGACCAGCCAAATTTTACAAACTGATAAATTTTTACATTTTAAATAATCAAAAATAGCAACGCCCACGAATCAACTCGGCCCTGACCGTGTAACCGGTGATTTTTTTTTCTCCTAAAATCAACTTCTGACGTTTCCCATTAAATACAGATACATTAGGCGAGTTGAGATATAAGAAAATTTCATTTTAATTACTCGAGGTTCGTTCACCGAAGAACAAAAGGATGACCCGTGGATGGTTGACCCTGATCGTGATAGCTGTATGTAAAGTCGTTATTATATTCATTTTTATGTATCCAAACGTCCATTGGACCTCCATTCACAATTAGAGATCAAGACAACGCACCAGTGCTCGTATTGATGAACAAAATAAAAAAAGTTAAGGTGGGATAAAATTTGAATGGGGAAAAAAAATTAATATAGTTATGGGATAAAACGTGAAATACCTAATTTTTTTTACCTAGAAAGTGCTTACGAAGGCCGTTTTCTTAAAAAATATTGTGATTTATATACATATCTTATGTATAATATAACTATGTAGGTATATGTATACAAATTTTAATTTAGTTTCACGCTGTATCCCGCAAGTAGCCAAATAGGCAGAGGGACCCTAATTTCAGACACTTCCGTCGCCACTTATCTCCCAATTTTCGAGACATTGCCTATTGAGCGGCGTAACCGTCGCAATTTGTTTGTTACGTGAGAATAAAAAAAATATATAATCAACCCGAATGGAAAACGAACCCACGTTAAAAATCCAACCTGTGCCACTATACCACATACACACGTCTCTATACATACGTATATAATAATTAATACTATATAGTTATACTATCTATAACTAATATCTTGTCTGTGGTCAGTTATCTTCTATCCTTGTCTAACATCATATCAATCAACGTCCGTCTCACTCTGGCTATAATAAAACATAATTGCGTTTAAATGGATAGGATTGGCGATAGTGGATAAAGGCTGTTGTAATTTGCCTCCTCGTGGCTTTTATTAGAGGTTACTTTGAAATATATTATGTATTATTGTTTATGGGAGTTAATGTAAAAAAGGAATAAGGGTTTTTTTTGTAAATTAAATCAAGTTTGCGCTGTATCCCGCACACAGTAGGTTAGACACAGAAAATCTAAGATTAAGACACTACGTTCATCACTTTTCAATTTTTCTTGGCATCGCATTGCCATTGTTTTGAGTCGCGGAACTCAACACCGGGGTTTTGTATTAGTGCCAGAACAAAGAAATTAAAATATTAATAAATAATAATTCATTCCCTCGCGTGGGGATGGAACCCACAAACGTCGCATTACAATCACATTCTTAGTTAGGCCCCTGCTTTACGACGGCCTAATTTTTTTTATTATATCTGTAATACACATAGTGAGTGAATGGAGCTTACTTGAGCGCGTTCGATTCGTTTTACAAGCATCATGTGTTAATTGACGTAACCGAACGCTGTATTTAGTCGAATACGAAAAACTTTTTTAAAATAATAAGTACCTACCAAATTATAGAGCTACAATCGAAACGTGTTCAAGACACTTTCAAACTGAGCAATAATAAAGTGTCATTTGTTTATTTTTTAACAAAATTTCATAAAGCGTAGAGGTTAATGTATCTATGTTCAATGTCATAAAACTGAAAAATATGTTTGGCCCAACCCAATAATCTCATTAATTACTGTTTCGAAATTCCTTTTATATAAATACTTATTTAGAAAACGTATAAAAATTTGAACGTAGCGGGACTCGA
>DWAN01003222.1:0-13749 GCA_018230445.1 Heliconius hewitsoni
TAGTGTTAAGACACTCCGTTCCCCACTTTCTGCCGAATTCTGGAGGCATTGCGTACTGAATGGCGGAACTCAACGCCGCGCTTTACCCCGACACCAGAGTGAAGAAATGGAAATATAAATTTAAATAAATATTTAACCTGGTCGAATGGGGATCGAACCCACAACCAGTCGATGTTACAGTCACACTTTGTATCCCTGCGCCACGACTGGCCTCTCTCTCTGGAATATCTCAAATAGGTGGTAAAAAAAAATATTTTTTTTTATTTCACCCTATCTACCATTCAACATTCAGCTAATACTCCATATTAAAAATATTTGAACTAAATAATAATTTTAAAAAAAATTGGTTTATATTTAAATTTGACCCAATGCTTTAAAATCTCAGCTGACTTTGATACTAATAGAAATAAAATGAAATACCAATACATTAGGTGTTTGTATGTTTTAGTCAATTTAATATGACATGATGATTGCTCGGCCACTGGCTAGTGGTGCTCGTGTCCTAAAACTAATTTCATTTGCGGTTAGTGCCACTACCATTTTTGGTGTATGTATATACGTCACACATATATATACTGAACTAATCTCATTAAAATACACATACAAAGTTCAAATTGCCACAGTTTCGTCACTCATATAATAGTAAAAACTTGACTTAAAATTATATCGTTGTTTGTAAATTACGTTGGGGAAAATTGGATTAAATTTGACATTAAATTACAAACGTTTGACAGCAAGTGTGAAAGTATTACATTGTATTTTAAACTCGTATTTGGTTTTTTATATTAAATTAGTATTTTTTATTCATATTGCGATGTATTCGTCGCTTTACAAGTTAAAATGATAGAAAAAATATTTAAATTTAAACAATATCTAAAAAATGTTTTTTTTAGCTTTACGCTGTATCCCGCACGTAACGGGGTAGACAGAGGGAAGCAGGGAACCTAGTGTTAAGGCTCTTTCACTCCTCCAATTTCCGCTGCATTCTCGAGGCATTACGTGTTGAGTGGGGAAACTCAACCGCGCTTTGCCTCTTTAACAGAGCCAGAATATGGAAATATTCAATATTTCATTTCCCCGAGTGGAAATGGAACCCACAACCGCCACATGCACACCCATGTGCCTCTGCCTCAAAAATTACTTTTTTAATATACAATATAACAAAAGTAATATACATAATTTATAGCTAAATAATTTCGAATATTCACAAAATATAAAAAAAATACATACTGCTATCAATATAAGTAAATTAAAACTCTTTTTGGAAGTCATTACAGAAAATTAGTAAGCGGTGCTTCTAAGTCTTTTTGGAGATTCGCGATCTGTTTCCATTATTACATAATATTTACAAAGAGGAAGTGATTGCTTGTTAACACGATAATCTCGAGGAAATACTGATTCGAATCTTGGAACTATTTTTGTATGGGAGGAAATACGATAATTAAGAAATGTTCCATTCAACCACGCGGGCAATACAGGTTTAAAGTTAGTACTTAATAAAATGCTTATAAAAATTTTGTTTTTTTTTTCAAACTGAAAGTAGCCATTTAATATTTAAATGACTTATTTGACTATTTTACAATATTAAGAAGAATAAAAGACGTTTTAAGATTTGTTTCTTATTTACTTACACATTCCTTATCGATATAGGAATTAAGAATGTCTCGAACAACGTTGATTATCAGAACTCAACGCCGCGCTTTGTTTTGCCAGAGTGGAAAAATTAAAATATTTCATTCCCTTCCAACCGGAATCGAACAGACACAACAGACATCTTACTCTATCTTAATATTCATATTAATAGCAAAATGTACTCTCATCTCGAAGTTATGAGCTAAAGTGAGTCGCTTCGTTAGTTTGTTGCTAGTTTTAATAGAAATAAAACAGTATATTATATTTCTAATATTAATTTTGTATTTCATATTTAACATTTTCAAGGTAGCGCCGTATCTGTGGCAAATTGGTTAGTTAGAAACGTAAATTAACAAACTATGTTAATTTAAACTCGGGACAGTGGATTATGAATTTAATCTCGATTTCAAATAATTATTAACGAAAACTCACATTTATATTGAATTTTGCAATTTTGTAGATGTTATATGGCACGTTAAATATAATTTATTACTTCTAGCTAATAAAAGATGGTCGTTTAATGACAGTTGTTGATATAGCGATATTTACTATATCTTAGCGCCATGCGTTTATTTTTTTATCACGCTTCACGCTGTATCCCACACACAGCAGGCAGGCAGTGGGAACCCAGTGTTAAGACACTTCGTTCCCCACTTTCTGCGCATCTGGAGGCATTGCGTGTTCAGTGGCAAATTGCAGCGTTTATATTATATTTAATCATATCCTGTTCTAATATTTCTATAAATAATTGTATGACACTTTTTCTTCTTCAACTTCACGAGATATCTCGCATTTAGCAGAGTAGAGGGAGCCTGTTGGTGCACTCTGTTCCCCACTTTTCGCGCAATTCTGGAGGTACTGCGTATTTTGAGGCTACGTGTGTTTTCATTAAGATCATTCGTGGCTCAGAGGCACAGGCGGGCGATTGTAAGCGCGACAGGTTCTGGGTTTGATTCCCACTCGAGAAAATATAATGTTTTGATTTCCTCGCTTTGGTAATGAGGCACTGCGCGCAGTTGATTTCTTCCGCTCAACACGCAATGCCACTAGAATTCAGAGGAAAGTGTTGAACGGAGGTAACTTAAGATTACGTTCCCAGGTTCCCTCTGCCTACTCTGCTGTTTGTTTGATGCGGCATGAAGTTAAAAAAATATATATTTTTCAACGCCATCTATGAAATATTTACATAATTAGTTCCCTGTGATACTCACCCCAGTTTTAACAAACGCCACTCTCAAAGCTCTAGAGTCAAAGCTTTCGGGTAGATGGCGTTAACTTTAGAGTATACATTCATATATTATTTGAGTAAAAGCCAAATTGGTGAAAAAAAAATTAAGTGATTGTTTTGTTTTACATAAATAACTTAAAAAGACATCTTGTTTTGTAATTCTATTCTTTAAAACAAATGACTATTACGCTGCGGTATGTGTGTTATTGTAAACTACTACTGTAATACAATCACGTGTAAAAATCCAAAATGTGTCACTAAGACTTATGTGTCAGTTTATTGGGAAGAAAACTTTCAGTACTACTGGTAGATATATTACTTAGTAAAACTAAAGCCAATAGAAAAAAATTACGAAATATAAAATAAATCTTAGTCATATACATCATTTGGCACTTATATTGTTCATATGTATGACGAGTGGAAATTGGTTTGCAATAAACTGCGCACAGTGAGAAGAATATCGCGTTTGATAATAAAAAGAAAAAGTGACACATCATTCTATACATATGCGTCTGTTTGACGGAATCACGGTCAAACCGCTGTTCCGATTGTGAAAAAAATTCTAAATAGTGATCCATCTTGAATCTTGGGGATACATGGCGTGCGCGGACTCAACCTTATAAAAAATATTTGTTCTAAAATAATATTGTCCTTTAAAAAACACATAAAAAATCGCGATATTATATATTGAACTCTGAAGATAAGGCCACAGTAATCACTTTAAAATATTTAATTTACATTTATTGTTCACGTATTTTCTATATGTTTGGTATTCATCCTTATGAAAATAAATATAATAGTCACGTTTAGCATTTCACCTAGATTGAAATATACTTTACTGTATATGTTTATGATAAATACATTAGGAGATATCACTGATTCAAAATGAGCTAGCCTACGAGCCGCACGATATGACCGACCCGAACGGGCAGACGACGTTGACGGTTGTGTAAATTTTTATATATTTTCGATCTACTGTTGTGCTTATTTGCTGTTGATTATTAATTCATATTTTTCTTTAGTTCTCATCGCCTATTCGAGTAGTAGATTAGTTATATTCTTTTTTATTTCTTGATTTGGTGAGGTTATGTTTTATTTGAAATATTTATTTAAATTTATATTTCCATTTCTTCACAAGTGTTGAGGTAAAGCGCGGCGTTGAGTTCCGCTCCAGAAGTCGGCGGAAAGTGAGAAACAGAGTATGTTAACACTAGGTTCCATCTGCTTACCTTTCTATGTACGAGATATTTAATAATATTTTATTAATAATAAGCCAGTTTGATTTTATTTGTTTTATTTTGGTATTATATTTCGTGCTACTTTTAATTTAATTATATTTTATATTTATTTTACGTTGATAATTATTATTATTTTTTGTTGAGTTTAATTAGTTAGGTATCCTCTCTAATATAAAAAAAACCTATAAGTGACATTTACTTCTTATTTTTAATTAATTTTAAATAGTTAAGTGTATTATTTTTATATTAAAATTTCCCTTTAGTTACTTTTGTTTATTCATTTCAGGTATTTTTTCTAATATTTAGATTTACATTTTTTTTTTCATTAATTTATGTCTACTTATTATTATTTTTTGACTTATTTTGTTTATTTAGGCTTATATTTTCTTATTAAGGATTAGTAAGAAAATATAACCCTAAATAAACAATTTTAAATTGAGAACAGAAAACAATTTCATAAATATATTTATTAATATATGTATAGTTCAAGCAAGCCGCGCGGCTCCGCTAGTTTCCTTTAAAAATATTGCATACCTGCCTTTTACGAGTAAGTTTTTTTATGGAAAGGAAAAATCAAAAAAGCGCACGGGTCACCAGGTGGAAGTGAACTCCGCCGCCCACGACCCCGTGTAATACCAGATGAGCTACTGGGGCCTTGTCAGTCTTTAAGGTGGAGGTATATGCGCTTTTTAAATGTCGTAGGTACTCGAGTACCTACTACCTCATTTAACCAGATAAGGAAAAATAAGGCAACGATTATATAAAAAAATCTGCACTTTAAAATTTTCCTTAAAACAATGAAGATATTTCTTTAGAAATTGAAACGAGCGACATATAAGGTAATTTTAATAAATATTACGTAGGTATTTTAAACAAGAGAAAGTTATTGTTGTGGGCACCATCGGAACTCAACGCCGCGCATTGTCTTGTCAGAATAGGGAAACTAAAATAAATAATTTATCACAGTATAACAGTAGCAAAATACTAAATAAAACAATTTAAAATGTAACTTTTGTTATCATAGCTAAAGTTACAATCAATTGTAAAGTTCCATGACATAATATAATAATGTTTAATAATCTACCGCTGTTTTGCTTCCTTTCCACAGCCCATAATGTTACACTGATAACAAACAATTAAATTTAATAATTGTTTATATCTACTAGAACAATAGAATAGAATCAACAATAATATATTTTGTTTACATATTTAAAAAAAACAAAAGATTTGTTTATACTACAAATGAACAAAATGAACAACTAGGAACCTAGTATTAAGACACTTTTCGCCGAAAGTAGCGAAACTCAACGCCGCACACCATACAGCTTCCACGTATAGAAATAATACCTATTTTATACTTAAACTCTAGTTCCAAGAAGAGGCCTTTGTAATTTAGTGACATGATGTATTATTATCATTATCTCATGAGGTCATATCGCGTTTCAAGGCCGTTTCAAGATGTCGCTGGCCATTTGAGGAATATATGACTTTACAATATCTTATTGTATTCAAAGAGAAAAATAACTTGAAGGTATATTGTAGTGACCTTTACTATAAATAACAATAGGTGGGCAGAGAGAGTCGAGTGTCGAGATATTGTTCTTTACTATTTCTCGGCGTATATTATAATACAAAATCATCTTTATTTTTGGAGCTTTACGTTGTAGCTCGTATGTAGCAGAGTAGGCAGAGAGATTAGTGTCAAGACACTCCCGCTCCTCACTTTCCTTCAACTTCTGGGTGTTGAGTGGCAGAACTTAACGCCGCAATTCGCCTCGACACGAGAGCGAAGAAAAAAATTATCATTTATTATGAGATTCTAAGCGAAAAATCTTAGAAACGAAGCTAGCATCAGAAGTGATATTTATATAATTTGTACAACGTGTTCTCTGATGACTTCACGTGCATATGGAAGTGAACCTTGCAGAACGTAGCCAATTAAAAGTACCTCGGAGATCGCCTCCAATTGCCCTTAATGACGCTTTTAATAATGTGCCTAATTGCACGTCTCTCAACTCCAATTTACGAGTCGGTACGTTGTAATTATAAGGTTCTTTTAGTAACCCCGCACATAGCAGGGTAGGCAGAGGGAACTTGGAAACCTAGTGTTAAGACACTCCGTTCCTATTAAGACACTTTCGTTCCCCACTTTCGCCATTTTTTTATATTGCGTGTTGAGTGGCGGATTGTTACCAGACCGAAGATATAAAAATATAAAATATTTATTTGCTCCAAGTGGGAATCTAACCTACAAACTACTAGGCCTCTAAAGTAAGTAAGTATAAGGTGCTATGGAATTTTCCATTTGTAATTATTTGTTTTTCATATGTTTTTGCATTGTTTGTATTTTATAGGGCAAATCATCGATCCTATCCTTCTAATCCTATTAATATTATAAATTTGGGAAGATGGATGTTTGTTCCAATTTCACACAAAAACTACTGAACGGATTTAAATAAAATTTTACAGTAATATAGTTTATACATTAGATGAACACAGTAGCTACCATTTATGTTAATTTTTATCTATGTTATCAATCTATTGTCTATATTTAACAAAACCTTTAAGCGAGCGGTGCCGCGTATACGTCGCTATTATTCTAGTATATAACTGCACTCTACTTTCTAACCTTTAGAGATTGTTTAAGTACTGGAAGGCGCACCGCAATATGTTCATTACACCCGAGAAAGATCCGTGTTTTGAATATTAAATACTAATAAATACCGTATTTGATACGACACACACCACGAAAGTATCAGGAAGTTTTTTATAATATTTACATAAAGATATCTAATAACCTTACAAGCTTACTTAATATCAAATTTTATATATTATATCTATATAGATATATATACATTTAGCAGTGTAGTAGATAGTGGCCACAAGTGGCACAAGGGTTCGATAATGAATATTATGGGTTCGATTTCCACTCAGAATGAAATATTTTATATTTTCATATCTTAAAAAGAAAGACTAACATTTACTTGTTCAGATATTTTAATTGCAGCATATACTTTTTATTTCAAATTTACATACAAAATATCTTTCTTTGTTTGTTTTTACAGCTTCACGCTGTATCCCGCACATATCATTGTAAGCCGAGGGAACCTAAAACACTCTGTTCCATGTTCTGCCGAACTTTTAAGGCTATACGTGTTGAGTATCTAATAACAATAAAAATTAAATATCAGAGCGTAACTTTTCAAATAAAATGTTATTATTCTTATCATTATTTCGCTAATAACTGCGACAAATTTGTAAAATATACGTGTAGGAATTTTATTTAATTTCTATACATTTAAGAGCATATAAGAAAATTATTAAAATATATATGTGGCCCAAGGGCATGTGATTGAAACGCGACGTTTGTGAGTTCGATCCCCACTAGAGGAAATGAATTATTATTTCTTAATATTTTCATTTATTCGCTCTGGCACCAATGCAAAAGTCCGAGGTTGAAATCCGCCACTCAACAAGCAATGTCTCGAAAAATTTGGCGAAAAGTGGGGAACGGAGTGTCTTATCACTAGGTTCACTCTGCCTACCCTGCTGTGTGCGGGATACAGCGTGAAGCTGATTTTTTATGTAGATACCTACATACTGCATTTAATAAAATTCAAATGTCATTCCTATAGCCTTTGTAATTGCTTGCCATAATAACAGGTAAGAAAATAACAGTCGGTGCACTGAAATCACCAGTTCATGACTACCTACTGTAGCTATTATTTTCCTAGTTGATATTGTTTCGTGAAATCACGACCATAGGTATATTGGTCAAGATCTTATTGCATAAATCTGCAGGTATCTGTTTTTTTTAATTAATCTTATTTTTAAGAATATAATAATAGTAGAATAGATTATATTAAGGTTGCCTGGAAATATCGTACCGCAATCACCTTTACTTAAATTTATGGTAATTCATTTTTATTGAAAAATTGAACTCATATGTATATTTATGTGAATCCAATATCATTTGAACGAAAATCGCATTAGGAATTGCAAAAACAATGGTCACCACTCATTTTGCCGCCACCCCATGATTGCAATTTAAGATTGAGTTTTTATGACATTATATTTTTCTTTAAAACATAAGACAGACCGCGCATTTCGTCTTCTATTCTTACAGTCAATCGGAACCGGAATAAAATAATTCAAATGATGGCAACCTCTACCTTAAGCCAACCTTAAGGCGATAACGGTACATATTTTTAGGCATCCCTGGTGTAGTATATTTTACTGTCATGTATCATTCTTTGAAATAAGTATAATTAAAAAATAGATACCTGCAGATTTATGCAATGGAATCTTAGTCTATATAGGTGTAGGACTTTAAGTCTTTTCTGTATGGAAATATGCTACAGAATCCTGCTATAATTACTAGGACTACTCGTTTTGCTAAGGAGGCACAGTCCGGTGCTAAGTTTCGCCACTCAACAAATGAGGAAAGTGAGGAGAAGTGTCTTAATGGGTACAGAATATCATAACACTAGGTTTCCAGGTTATCTCTGTCTACCCTGCTAAGTGCAAAATATATCAGGTTTTCCCACATTCTTATCTGATCTATTTGTGACTAATATTTAACTTCAAAATGGTAGTATTAAATATGAGTTTATAGTAAAAGAGATGTTAATATGTAATCATATTAACGAAACGAAATAAAATTGTGTATTTAAATAAAGAGAAGTTGTTGTGATATTGTTACAAGTGAAAATAAAAATTATAAAACAAATTCTTTTGTTAATATGTATGTGTTGTAATAAATATTGTTATTATGAATTAGTAATTTGAGTTCAATTAAATATTTTATTAGTGATTGAGTTATTATAGGAAGTTGCTATATAATATTTTTATGAGATTATAAACTAAATAAAATACTGTAACTATGGTAGGGTTGTCATTTAAAATTAAATATTGTTAATATACTTGATTTATAATCTATTAAAACTATGTTTATAGTGAATTATGAAATTGAGATATTTCCGGTAAGCTTAGTTTTGGGAGGGATGTTGTACCATAAAAACACCATAAAAGCACAATTGAATACAGTCTTCCTAACGTTGTAATACATGCAACAAGCCCTGAGCAAAAGTTATTTAAGTAATAGGAGATCTAGGTGATTTAAGTGAAGCCCTATCGTTATAAGTGATAGCCCTAAGTTCAAAGTGTTAATAAAGTGATACAAAGAGTGAAGGTTTATAATTTTTATTTTTTTTTTTATGGAAAAGACACGGCAAACGAGCGTTGTTATACCCAGTTTAGAGAGTTTCTCCTTTCAAAAATGACTTTGCAATGGCAATTAATACAGCAATTATCAAGAAATTATATATTGTTCTTAATATACTACATTATTTTTATATTTTATTAGAATGCACAATTTTTTGCTCCTAATGATTGATGATTCTGCTACTCAACAAGCAATATCTCACAAAATGTAAATATAGGGGGAAAGTGGGAACAGAGAGTCTTAACACTAGGTGTAGGTTCCCTCTGCCTACCATGCTATATGAGGAACATGCTATATAAAGCTAAAAAAATAATATTTACTTTTTTTTAAAATTGCAGAATGAAAATATAAATATTTAAAAGACATTCTTCTATCATTTTCATGACAATTATTGTATTTAATATCAGAAAATATTTAAGAAAATTATTATAAATCACTAGAAGGTGGCAGCAGTTTGCACTCTGGCCTATTGAATAAAGCTTACGATTCAAAATCTTTTCATGTTCAAGTTGTTAGAACCTTGAGATGACCTTAACGGTGGTGCTAAGTGTGCCTATTATAATACCATATCTCTATAAGTATAAAAGCTAGATTCAAAGCCAATTATGGCTTGTATGTATGATGTTGATTAAAAAATATTTTTAATAAGTAACTGCCAAAAATAATAATAATAATATGTAAAAATAATAATAATAATATTAAAAATGAATATTTTAAATGGAATGATATTTATAAGTACTAGAAGATTCCTTTAAAAGATTTTATTTTAGAACAATACAATAAATATATAATATATTTATTTATAGTATTTACAATATTTGCTATTTTTTACTACTAGCTTTTATCTTGTAGTTGTTTTACATAATAATTTATAAATTACATCCATTGAAAGTGTTATATATCAGATATAATGGTTTATCAACAAACAGATAGTGTTATGTGAAACAGGAAACTGGCTGTTCCAATACTTTATGGATATAGAGCAGTTACGGCTGACAAGTTTTTACAACAAACAAGAGTAACTGTAGCTTGTTAACAGTTATGACAGTACCATTGTACTTTAGTTCTGTAAAAAAAGTTTTACTAAGTGTATAGGATATATTTGATAAAAGGCAAAGTTGATAACATAAGAGGAACATTGTATTTTTTTTACATATTATAGTGTATTTATTTCAATTTATATTTAATTGTAACTATTTTGCAACATATAAAATAGTGTCTATAGTATTGTGTCAAGTATTACATTTTAAGCTTGTAAAAAATAAGTTTTTACCTTCTGGTAATTAAAGAATTTTAAATAAATTTTAATTATATTAAATAAATTTTAATTTGCTCTGGTGCCGAGGCAAAGTGATGGATTGAGTTCCTCCATTCAACACGCATTACCTCCAGAATACTGCAGAACATGGGGAACAGTGTATTAACACTGAAAAGCTAAGTAACACTGAAGTGAAAACAATAGTATAAAACTAGTTTTACTGAGTAATGATGCCTTTGATGAAAAGCATAGTTAATAAGACAGAAAGATTATAACAGCCCTTTTTTTCCTGTTATGGCTCTTTTATTATCATTTGTACCCCAAAAAGTAATAGTTTGCAAAATACTAAAATTTGTCAACAGTATTGTGTTAAATATTTAATTTTAATTGATTTAAAATTAGCAGCTATAGGCAATTAGCAAATATAATAAAAAACTTAAGAAAATAATTTCATTATTTGCACATAATATTATTACTCTTTTCTGATTTTTATAAATCAAGTGCCTTGATAAGAAATTATCAAGGTTATCTGTAGCTTGAAGCAAAAAGACCAACTTTGCATACATGTGTTTATTTACTTGTTTTCGGTACAATTTGTTGCTTTTTCTTATTAGTATATTCTATATTTCTAAATAGTTATAATGTAATAAATATTATATTTTAATATTTTAGAATTTCTTTGCACTGCTTAATATTTTTTAGAGATCAGTTGTGGCGAAGGGGCACAAGTATGTAACTGTAATCACAAAGGGTTGTAAGTTTGATTCTCATTCAAGGAATTGAAATCTTAAATATATTCTTTCCTTATCGGCACAGCAAAGGCACAGTGTATTTTTTTTTCTATAAGAAAAATGATTTGATCATGACTTTGAGTAATAAATAATATAATATGTGTTACATTCAGGACAGTTTTATAACTTATTTAATATCAGTAAAATTTATACATTTATGTATTACATTTATATTTATGTATAAATTTTACCACATGTAAGACCTTTTATAAATAATGTGTACTTGAGGTAGGTATATAATAGATTGAAAATAATCATATTAATACAATAATTAGGTTGCAATTTTTGTATGAATGTTTACTTAAAGAATCTAAGTCAATGATACGATAACTAACAGTACATTATAACTGTTGTTTACTCTAAAGTATTATTACAATTAGAAATATTATTTACTAAATATAATAAAGTTTTTATACAAATTAAAGCGATTTAATCATTTTCTTGTACTACAAGTATAAGAGAAATCATTTCACACCCAAAAAAAGTTCTTTTTAATTTATAAAAATTAAAAAGTAGGTTAAAGGAATAATGTATTCTTATTAAATATTTTATCTGAGAAAAGGGACTTACCTGTAAATTTTATAGCCTTTTGCGTTTTTAAAACAAAAAATAGATATTCACAGTAGCAATTGTAATCACAGTAGAGTATCAAATTCACTTTATCTAAAACATTATGTGCACACAGTTCACTGTTATTACTACTGTTTTCCGATTAGGTCACTGACACAAATATTACAATGTAGATATTTCAACAATTATTCTATTTTCCTGTTAATACTTAACATTATTTGAAGATCCATTGAATATAACGTACTTTAATTCACCACACTGGATTTATTGCCGATTTGTGAATTTTATAAATCAAAACATTATATGACAATTTTGACAGTTGGTCTGTACCTCTCACTTTATATTATAAACGGAATATGACTTTAGTGTCGATGTTCATATAAATTTTTAACCGTACAAGCTAAAGATTATTTTTATAAAATTTTACTACAGGAAATTTTATTGTTATTGATAGTATTAAATGTGGGAAAACGCCACTAACAGATAATATAAAGTCACAATATAAGACGTCAGTTTACAAAATCACTGCGCAGATGAATAAAATTTATTGTTTTTATTAAATATTTTTGAACTTATATAAATAATATTTCGAAACTTTTAGACGACCGAATAAAAAATATATATTCGCGATAACAACATCTCGGTCGCAGCGTCATCACTTGACTGAAGTAGAAAACGAGAACTACAGCAGATACAATAGTTAATATACCTTTCGCATAAATAAATGATATCTAAAAATTGTATTTATATCTAAAGAATGATATAAAATGATTATATTAAAAATGTCTATAGCATACTACAAGATGAAATAGAATAATAAAATATATTTTTTTAAATGTAATTACTTAATTCGTTTGTTAAATCTATTATTTTACATGTTGGGGGATATTATATAGACTTATTTTCTAGTGGTTCTTCATATTTTTTAATTAACGTCATAACTATTCTTAACGACTTAACTATTCTTTTTCACTAGGTATTATGGAAATTTGTTTCGTCTTTAATACAGGGTTTAATCAGGTATCGTTAGTACATAGAGGTGACTAATGAGCTCGAAATTCACAAGTGCCCTATGACCTTAAAAACCTAAATTTAAATATGTTTAGGAGTATATGACGAATATGGAGGATATGACCATATACGGAGGATATGACGAATCATATCTTAAGAAACTTTTCAATAAGAAAAATTCAATAATCGTTCATATAGTCAAAAGTTTGAGCAAAAAAGACAAGTGATGCTGTTTTAAGCATAAGATTTACCTACTTAAATATAAATTTCAATAAATATTTCCGGCCAGCCACGCCGGACGGAGGCCGTTTGTGGCGCAGTGGCACAAAATATGACTGAAATCGCGACTGGTTGTTGGTTCGATAATCACTCGACAAAATGAAATATTTATTACAATCGGTTCATAAAAAAAAGTTATATCAATTTAAAGTATTTTCTTCGACACTTGCTTGTTCTACACCTGCAGGGGGCGCCCTTGCCGCCATCGACACGGCACGTGCTTGCTATTTCGCAAGGACAGAGTACCTGTTCCCTACCCACCCAGTGCAGCTGTAACTGTAAATTGTGTGTAATTCGTAGCGAATGCACGTATCAACATAGGTGTTTTAGAAATTGACATTATTGGAAATGATATAATTATTCTTTTTTAACCGACTTCTTAAAAGGAAAGGTTATAAATTCGACTATATTTTTTATATTTTTTTAGAACTTTTGACTCGGTGAGCCGATTTTGATGTTTCTTTTTAGGATTCCGTACCTTTTAAGGAAAAAAGGAACCCTTATAAGATCACTTTGTT
>DWAN01003223.1:0-13748 GCA_018230445.1 Heliconius hewitsoni
CTACGTTCCCTCTGCCTACCCTGCAGTGTGCGGGATACAGCGTGAAGCTGAGTAAAAGTTAGCACAATTTTAAGAGAAGGTGAAATTAACGCATGAAAGTGAAAGATTTTATAGAAAAGCTAAAGGTTAACTAGTTTAGGCACATAAACGTACATATAACAGAATCGTAACAGATCGGTGTGTTTACATGGGAGATTTATGAATAAGAAAAATGAGGCGATATGAAATAAAAAAAATAACAGATTTTTTATAAGATAATACAAAAATATCAAAAAACGCGAAAAGATCGTAAAAAATACTTTATTCCACTAAATATATAAATAAAACACGATATAAACATGTATATCGTTAGGGCGGCGCGCGGGCGCTTGATATCAGCTCGTTCCTTTTGTACAGAGTCACTCCTTGTTTTTCTTTTGTTTCTTTTTCTTTGATCTCTCTTGTTTCTTTTGTTTCTCTGGTTTCCTCTCTTCTAACATGGCGTGTTGCAGTTCGAGTGGACACTGAGGTCTCGTCGTGTTGTCTCACGACCACTGCTCGAGCGTCTGACGTGTTTCTTTCTCTGGAAAGCAAAGATTTTGTTTATTTCATTTATACCTATAAATACATTTATGCATTTATTTTTTGGGCATTATTAATGATATTTAATTGTATTTTAACGTGCTAATTGTATTTTAAAGAAAGAATAAACATTATAAAATCAAAATATCATTTCCACAAGTTTTATTGTTTTGTTTTATTACCGTTGAGATAAATTATATATTAAATACATATTACACAAAGTACTACATAAAATAAATTAATTTATTTAACTAACTTACCTGCCGAATGCTACGAGTCGGTCAATATCGGGGTGTCGCTCAACTTGTCGGTCGACGTGTCTCTCTGCTAACCTTTCAATTTGTCGGTCAATCTGTCTATCGACATCAACATGTCGGCCAGTTTGTCGGTCAACATCGACATGTCTAACAATTTGTCGATCAATCTGTCTCTCTATATCAACATGTCGTCCAGTTAGGCGGTCAATTTGCTTATCAACATCAACATGTTTAACAATTTGTCGGTCAATCTGCCTTTCATCAGAATGTCGGCCACTTCGGTCACGTAATGGTCGTGGTGGAGTAGCTGGTGGAGAAGAACTGTCAGCAGGTGATGGAGAAGCAGCTGAAGAACCGACAGCAGAGTCGCGAAGAGCTGATGAAGAAGATGAAGAACGTCTCCTTGTTCTCACCATCGGGATGTGGAGGGAGGCTGTGATCACACATTCATCCTCAGATATGTTGCAACCCTGAAAGTATGGAAGAAATAGTATTTATTTACTCGTTTATAATGAGTGATAGCTAATGTTGGCACCAGTGATTAGCGCTGGTGCCAACATTAGCACTGATTAACTTATCTTTTTAATCAATACATTTTTTGAAAGTAACCCATCCATTATAAACTGTTATTAAATATTAACCAATATTTACCAAATGTAATTTATAACATTACAACATTTATCTCCAAATTGCTTGAAAATTTGATCACATTTGTATAGTTAATATATTTACCAGTAAGATAAGGGTGACGATAGAAATATATTAGATGTTTTTTTTTTACTTTTTTTGTGTTTAAATGGAATTTCAAATACTAAACACCTGAGAAACAAAATGGATTAGAATTCGTAATTTTTAATAGGGGATCGTAATAGGGACAATGCGCATATATAGTATGTATACATATAGTATGTATATGAACTTTCAAAATTGACATCTTTGTTTTGAAATATATTTTACAAACTTATTAGGGGCCTGTCGAAGCGTGACAAAATGATATTCAATTTTCTCATTTTCTATGCTCTGGTATGGAGGCATAGCGAGGCGTTGAGTTCCGGCACTCAACACGCAACGCGTCAGACTACCGGCAGTGTGTACCGACCTCGTTGTAGTCGCTGGAGTCGTTGGAGTCGGGCGCGCCGCTGGCCGCGCCGCTGCTGGCCCTGCGGGCACGCCGGCTGCGTCAATGTACGAGTAGAAATAATATGGCTCAGTTTGTATACACACTTTGTTAGCTTCAAGCTGCATCCCACATAAAGTGGTGTGTGTGCAGAGAATCTAGTGGTAAGACTCTCCGTTCGCCACGCACTGCCTAATTTTCGAATCATTGCATGTTGCTTAGCATTATCATTTATTAGGATTAATGTTACAAATATATACTTTTTAATAATATGTATTTCTCATTACATTTTTTAAATTTCACCTATATCTTCCGTAATTCAAATCCTTTTCGATTTATTCACTAAACTGAGCCATACGTGTCTTATATGTTTTTAAATATACAACATACATATACTATTTACTTAATATACAAAAATAACTAATTAACACGAGCATTTTAAAAATATCGATACCAAAATGCCAATAATGTCATGCTAACAAGATGTAAAATCTATTACTTAAGTATGTTACAGGCACTAATCATGCATTAATATAATAATCTAATTTCAATATACGAGTACATTTAAATAAAACTAAAATGTGTGTTTATAAATTCAAAAAAGCTACAAATAGTTATTTACACGATACTAAAAGACAAGCAAATAATTTTAAAACATAATTATTGTCTATCTGTTTATATGGGGCTAACTTTTATAGGACTGTCATTAAAAGATAGAAAGAATTGTGGAGCAACATATGGGCAACATTTTATCCCGGAATTCCCGCAGGATAACCGTCGTCCGTGCTTAACTAAACATTTATTGCAAGCAAAATCATATTTAAAAGTTCCTAAAAATAAATCATTATTAAGTGTATCACAGTGTAGATAACCATACTAAATTTATCGCCAATTTTTCCTAAACAATCCTATTGATCCTACACCTACTAATATTATAAGTGTTAAAATTGGTATATTTCAGTTTTATGCAATAATCATTAAAAAGATTCAGATGAAACTTTACATGAATATATTACATATATACTACAATCTAATCTTAATATATTACATACATACAAAAAGCTACAAATACTAATGAACTATAATACATAATATACAAGTATGCTCTCATGCAAAAAAAGCCAGGCAACATGTATATACAGTACGATCGACGAGTAGTGGCCTCCCTGAAGTTGAGCTTGCGCATTGTACACTCGGGAAGTAAATAAATAAAAGAAGACCAATCCTACAAGCAAATCTGTTTATTTACAGCTACGTTCAGGGTGCCACGACTCGTCGACCGTACTGTATGTTGTCATTGATCTTGCCTTGTGAGGAAAGTGATGGCGGAAGCGAGAGAAGCGGAGGAGGTGTCCGAGGCGGCTCGAGAGCGGCGCCCTCGGTCCATCCTATGTCATATATGTTTTTATGATTTTCTATGTGCATAATGTATGTTTATTTATTTTTCTATGTAGAAGCGAACAAGGTGTCTGAGGCGGCAATCCTTAGCATAATATGTTTTTTTTGTAGACTTTTTATTATTTTTTATATGCATTTATTTCTGTATAAATAAACTACTTAGTATGGTTACCGTGCCCACGGCAGATTTGAATTGACTTGAACGTAGTATATTTTTATATGGATTATTTAAATGTGTATACATACCAGCGTTGCGAGATTTTCTTTTGGTGAATAACGGGTTTTTTTTTTATTTTTTAAGTAAAAAAGCGGAATTCTTTCGCCAAAAGCGGGACGAAAAATGCTAACTAAGTTTTTAAGATTTAATTTATTCTTTATCTATTTATTTGAATTTTAAATAAAGCTTTTAATGATGATGGATTTTAACATAGAATGTTTTTTGAAGGAAAAACGTCACTATTATTAAAAAATATTGTTTTGGTTTACCGTATGTAGAACAGTTCATTCTTCAAAATAATTATAGGTAACTTACAAACATACTTATTGGTATTTCTATGACATTATTAGTAACTAATTAAGATCTTAAAGTAATACAAAAATATTTCTCACAGTACGTGAAATAATCCGGTAAAAGCGGGACTATGATTGTCCCGATCGGGACATTTCATTTTTGGACTAAAATCGCGACGTCCCGCTAAAAATCGGGACATATGGCAACGCTGATACATACGTACAATAACGACTACGTAGATTTGTGGAGTTGAGGCCAGTCGTGGTTCAGGGGCACAATTATGTGACTGTATACACGATATGTTGTCGGTTCGATACGAGGAAATGAAATATCGAGATAAAGTTAAGTAACGCCACACAACACGCAATGCCAAAAAGTGGGGAACGGAAGGGACGTAATGGAGACGGAGTATTCTAATACAAGGTTCCCTCTATCTACCATGCTAAAGATTGTGAAGCTTAAAAAAACTATTTCATTTGACAAAAACTTCTCTTTTCTTGATTAAAGCAAATGGAAAGTAGTCGATGGGGGTGACTTGACAAGTACTCTAACAGGGCGTTAACAATTACTTTAAGCATGGGTGTTTTTTATACTTGTATTAGATAATTAGGTACAAGTAAGAGTTAATGTATTTAAAAAAAATAATACTCTTATGTATATATCATGTACAGTTAATATTTCTAGTTTAAAATTTTAGTCACTCGTCTCTATTAAATATCACTTTATGCTATTCATGATAGTTTATTATTTAATCTCTACTCAAATATAATACGTATATACACTAGTAATAGCTCTATCCCTTTCACTCTTTATTTAAATCTCTATCTTTGTCTCACCGGGATAATGTATACACAAATGATAGTGTGTACTGTGTACGCTGTAAACATAACATCTTTCTCTGTCTCCCTTACTCTCCATTCAAATCTCTTTGTATCTGCCTGTTGTCTATGTGTGTCTCGCTCCTACATATATGTATATACATGACAGATAGTTCTGTCCCTTTCGTGCTCACTATATGCGTGTATCTCCGTCTCACCTGGAGGCGGGCGCGGTGTTGGCGGCGGCGTGCAGGAAGCTTTCTCGAGACCATAATCGCTTATTTTCTGAATTTGTGTTTGAACATTCTGATGCACATCTGTAATGTTTTTATAGTTTCTTAATATAATTATTATTTTCGTAATGTAATAGGTTAAGTGGCATTGGTCAGTAGACAGGAGTTACAGAAACACAAAGCGGTGCTCACTCGGCGCGGCGCAGCAGCAGCGCGTGCAGGTGCGCGGGCGCGCCGTGCGCCAGCTGCAGGTAGGCGTCGTGCAGCAGCTCGGCCGGCAGCGCCCACAGCTCGGCGCGCCGCTCCAGCAGCTGCCGCACCACGTTGATCACGTCCGCGCGCTCCGACAGCTGCTCCGCGCTGCGGACGGCACTCAAACGCTCAAACGCTACAGAATCTGACATAGTCACGATTTTGTCATGTTGGTCGTATTATTATCGTATGGTACCGATATATATATTTATTTGTCAATAATATAGAGAGAGTAGTTTAAATGTTTTTGGATGCATCATGAATAAAAAGTGTTAAAAAATGAATATAAAGTGTGACCGAGTATGGCGGATCTTACATTAAAAATGTAAAGCGAAATGTCACTGCACTTATTTATAAAATTCTTTTTTAAATTGCTTTAGAACATCTTAGGCTAAAAGGAGAACGTAACAATAGGTTCCTTCGGTGGATTCTGCTATGCGGGATATATCATGAAGCTAAAAAAGACTAACCTAGCATTCTCATTAGGTTTGTTCCTATGCAATATATTAGGTGCAAAAATAGTAGCCAAGTTGGCAGCGTCCATCTTGTTTCCCGGCTGCTGGTCATCTTCAGCGTGTTCCGCTAACTCTGATAAGAATGATAGCAGAGCGTTAAGTGTATCTCTGTGAGCCGCTGGCAGAAGTTGTACGATGAGGCGTAGTGCTTCCCATTGGAGACGACGGTTGCGGATTTCTGGAATACAGAGAAACAATAGAATTATTGATGGAATTTTTGCTAGAAACGAGGAGAAACAGGTGTTTAAAATTTTGGTTGTAGGATCTGCATTTGTATATTTTCAAATCTATTCTAGTTATTTTTTCTTCGTACGTCTAGCACGCTTACGTTGAAATTATAATATGGTCTTTATGATTTAGGACGTTAGAAACTGCATTTAACTATAACTTAATAGTTAATGAGATTTTGGTAGATTTTTGTAAATTAAAATCAACAAATTCATAAGTTTATGTAGAATCATTATAAAATATTACAAGTAGATAAGCAAATAAAATCACTTACTTTGCGTGTTCAAAAACGCTGGGTACAAGTCCCTGCACAACAAAGGATCAGGCAAATCTCTTAGAAACTCCTTCAGCAATGTGGCCACGTCGTGTGGGCATACTGCTGAATCTAACGCTGCCTCCTGACCTCGCTCCCATTCCTCTCTGAGCTGAAAATGTATGTTACACAAATAAGCTTCTTAACACAGAGAGTCCGATAGTAAGCGTAATTGGTTATGGCTTCGATCCCAACTTGGGGAAAGAATTATTTACAAAAAAGGGCGAAGTTAAGTTCCGCCACTCAATACGTGATGTCTCGGCAATTGTGCTTTCTGAGTGTTTTGAAACCAAGTTTCCTTTATTTACTTTGCTATAATGATATGATGATGATGATGATGCTCTGATTTATGATGTAAAGCTATGAATGAAGCTTACAAAAAGTTAGCTTATATTATGCTGTTACTTATGTCTAGTAGGACCTTGCCCATTAAACATAGGAAAAATGGTTATCAGTTTCTAAATTAAAAATAGAATAAAATAGTTTTTCCATTTTCAATTACTCGAAAATGGGAGAACTTAGGAGTTATAGTTAGCTGTACATAACTGTCAAACCTACTTTAACACAACCCATCACAACAAATAGTGTTTAAGCAACTTTTCAATAAAGTGTCTTCAATTTGGGTCAACGACGCGTATCGATAGCAACGGCCAATTCGTTAGAAAACATCTAATTCCGTCAGTCGATGTTTTATTCTTGCAGCGCGTGTACGAATCGGATCCGTAAACTCGCCTTGGCTAGATTTACTGCTTCATTTTCTGTCATAGCAACCGTTTCTAATAAGTACTTTGTTTAATATTTACAAAATATAAACGGTATTTGAGT
Organism: Heliconius hewitsoni; assembly: GCA_018230445.1. Classification (NCBI taxonomy): domain Eukaryota; kingdom Metazoa; phylum Arthropoda; class Insecta; order Lepidoptera; family Nymphalidae; genus Heliconius; species Heliconius hewitsoni. Next base: position 7,029 of record DWAN01003223.1, read on the forward strand.
ATTATTTTCAAAATTTACAAAGTTTTGGTATTTCTAAATTAATCACGATGCATTTAGTATGTCTTTAAGCGTTGCCAGATTTCGTCTCCCAAAAATGCGGGATTTTTGAACGTTTTAAGTAAAAAAGCGGAATTCTTATTTAAATGGGTGACCATTTAGAAAGAGAGAGAGTGTGAGATAGAAAGCAATATAAAGTGTTTTAAATAGACAAATAACAATTAATATACTTAATAACTGTATAGTTAACTACCTAAAGTAGTCAAGTCGTACCCCTGGCAACCCTTATAAAGTTAGGATGATCCAAACATTGTAAGAGTTTTTATTATAAAGAGATTTATGCTTCTGTTGGTTAAAGCAAATAAAAATGTGTAGTCATCTTAGAAACAAGAAGTGAAATTATGACACTAGGTTGCTCAGTTCACTGCACATAATATAGTTTAGTAGCGTTGTATTTTATTAGAAGTATCGACTAATTATCATGTGGCTAATTATTTTATTTAAATTATCAATACTATAGATTTTTTTATATTTTTCTATTAATTAATATTTTTTTCAAGTTGGTAGCAATCAGCAACAGTGTATATAAAAATACATGAAATAATGATTAGTTTATACTTAACTAACCTGTCTTACCCTCTTCTTAGAGGATGACACTCTGAACAGGCCCAAGGTGCGAAGACCATGCCGCCTTAAATGCGCCAAACACGCAGTCACTATAGCTGGTACCCTTGGACCACCGCCACCTTCTTCTAGTCCTGACCAGCCCCATTCGCCTGAGTCACAGGACTCACTCTGGAAATAAAACAAGTAATGGTTTGTTATTATGTTTAGTAATATATGTTATTGTTATATAAATAATCTAGTTTACTGTTATGTTTTTTAGTTTCACGCATTTTGCATTGGTATTTTAACTTACGCATTGAATTTGAGACGCGGGATATTTCTTTTTATCCCCACATATTCGTTAAAAAAACGAAGAAGCGTTTCAGAAATAGGCTAAGGCGTTTCGGTGTCTAATAATAATTAGGGAAGACCGTTGGTAATCTATGTTTTTGCTTGTAGTAATACAAAATGATAGGTAACTTACATTTATATTGTCTGTAATATGTCCGAATTCATAAGCATTTTTGTCGCTTAAGCTATTTTTTTTTCGAAGGCTATATGTATGTGTTGTTAATCCTAATATGTACGCGATCGAGCCAAAACGATGTGATATATGTATGTACATACATAAACATTGCTTTGATCTTTAGACCAAAAGATAAAATATTCTGTTTTAAAACGAAAAATGTAACTCCATACCAAAAGAATTGGACAGTTATGAAGATTTAAGTTTACGGTTATGACGAGTGATACTTTGTACGTCAGAGAAGCACTTACTCTGATTTGTAGGTAAACAAACGTAAAATTTCATCGCTTATAAATCTCTCCCGTCGAGAGTTAGTTCGATTGTTATTCTAAACTGCAACTATTATTATAATATTTACGTTTGATTTGATATGATTATAAAGTAGTTTTTGATTGAATATGTTCCTTGAATTCTTACTTGGTTATGAATATGATTTAAAACAAGCAAATAAATGAAAAAAGATAAAGAAAAATTTAGTGAAAGCTTTTATTTTTTATATTAAGATATGTTTTTATATGTTGTTATTGTTTTTATATTAAGATATCATATCCGTTTTGTGGTATGATGTCTGATCGTGGTGTGAGTCCTATTCCCAATCGGGGAAATAAATTATTGTCATTTCCCCGTTCCTGGAATAAGACAAAGCGTCTGTTATAGAGTTAAGCCACTGAACACGCATTGATATTGGGTGTAGACCCAAAACCATGGTAGCCAGCTTGTATCCGCAGATAATATTATTTTTTTACTTCACTTCACAAATCTCCCATATAAAAAAAAGGATACATTTGATATTAGGTGTTGAAACGAAATAATTTGAGCATATTAGTCTCTCGTGATGCAGTGGAACCGCGTCTGATTTTAACATAGCGGTTGTGGGCTAAATCCTTATTCGGAGTAATGATTATATTTCATTTACTTTAATTACTCCGATCTGATAGACTTAATATTTGATCTGAACCTGATATTACATAGTTTCTTCACTCAACATGCATTGTCTCGCGGAAAATGTGTAATGGAATGTCTTAAAACACTAGATTTCCTCCTGTCCCTTCCCTCTGTCTACTCAGCTATATGCGGGATACAGCGTGAATCTAAAAAAATATTTAAGTAAGATAAGTAAATGAATTTTTAGCACAAAAGTTTACGGACTTTTAAGGGTTCGGCCACCAAGCAACACGGATATAGCCTGCAAAGTTGTTTATCTATTTCTGTTGGTATCGAGACGGGCGGGACGCGTCATACGATAAAATTATCGTGGCCTTAATGAAAGCAGCCGCTGTAAGGCCGCCCAGGTAACCAGATATGAGTGACGTCACCGTGACGCCGCGCCACGTCAAATTTGACCTATTGGTCAGTTTGTCTATCTGTTCCTTTGTTTAATGACCTGACAGATGTTCGGCGTTTTGTTTAGAAACGTATATTTCACTGGGTCGGTTTTTTGTGTTGTATTTGTAGATGTTGCTAGAATTGTTAAATACTAGTAGGTAATTGGAGTAAACAGAAGCGGTACATTATTAACAAGAATTAAAAGATTTTGAATGAATATTTGTTATCCAGCATATTGAAACAAATAATATAATGTATGAGGAAGTAGTCTCATATGTTCAGTATGGCAAAAAAAATACTTTGTCTTTTAAAGAGTGTTTCATTCAATTGTCAATATAAATATAAAGAAAAGGTATCCCATGTTCAAGAGTACCCTTGACGGTATCCAAGAGGCACGGGATCGAATCCCACTACGTTCAAATATTTAAACTCTTTTACTTTAAGCAGCTGCAATTAAATTTTCCACTGACGACTCTATTATAGTTGAGACTCTATTATAGCATGTCACATATCTTTAATAGAGAGACGCGGTTTTAATGACTTCTTTGAACGTTTAGATCTAATACCAACTTAAATTATGCATTGTATCATATGTTTATATTCCAATAACGTTTTTAATTACACCGTGGCGCAGCAGTACAGTGCTTGACTGTGAACATAGCGTTTGTGGGTTCGATTCTCACTCGGAAGAGTTAATTCATTTCTATTCTTTGCTCTGGTAACGAGATAAAGCGCGTTGGTACGCCACTTAACACGAAATGTCCTGAAAATTGGACGGATAGTAGGGAAATGAGCATTTTAACATTAGGTTTCCTCTGCCCGCCCTGCTATAGGCGGAAAACAGCATGAGGCTGAGAATTTAAATCTTAAGCGTAGATCATGCCATCGTCATCATGTTATTATATTTTAAAAACAAGACAGAATAGTAGCTATTTTTATATTACTTTTGTTTTTTTCCTTTATTTAATGATAATTACTAAAAAAAACTTGTTTATAGTAAAATATGTACAGATCTAGAATGTATGGATAAAGAAAGAGAAAAAAAACAATATTTTTTAAGATATAAGAATGGGCTATACCCATTTCTCTATAGAAAGTAGCGGTAAAACACTCCGTGGAGAGCCGCGGAGTATGAAGCTATAAAGAAGAATATAAAGCCAAAATGTTAATTTGTCCCCTCAAAAGATAATTACCCTACCCACTTATTAACATGACAGAGTAAATTGTTAAATCATTTTAGTTAAATATCCAAGTCCTGACAACTTCCACACGCTACGTTAGTAGTTTCACAAATTGTCTATTCCGAATGGCACCAGTGCGAGTGCGAGCTGAAATTGCGTTCATAAATCATAACTATCGAGCACTGACATCGGTTTGATGTATTGAGTAAACAGAACTCGATTCGTATGTCATACATATTAAGCATGTTCAAAACTCCTACGCACGTCTGGGATATTGTCTACTATATTTGTAATAATGTATATTTTTTTTATATTTCATTATTTTTAAATAGAGGTATGAGCATAAAGAACTTAGTGTCGAGACACTCTGTTCTCCGATTTCCACTTAATTTTTAAAATGACTGGCGGAATTATCTTGTCAGACGCTGCCCTACTGCGCCACTACTGCCTTATATTTTATATTGATGTAAAATTAAATATATGTTTTCTGAAACATAAGGGCTACCGATTTTAAGGCGAGAAAAACAATCATAAGGATAAAAATATAAAAATATGTGTCATAGGAAATCTCCACCTTCCACACCTTGGTTTTTGTCTTTTTGTCTTTGTAATGATTTGCAGTATATCTGTAAATCAACTAAGCTTTCTCATAAAAATGCTGTGTTTTCAAAAATATTTATATTATAAAAAAGCAAAATACAAACAGGTATAGGTTAACCTAAGGACGCGTTAGTTCAATAAGGTTAAAAAATATACTCGTTAAAACGAACGAGAGTATATAAGTCTATTTTTGGTATACTATTATTCACCTCTTAAATTATTTTGGATATTTGAAGCGAATAATATCTTAATATAGAAACGCAATAAAATTGATAGTATTGAGCTGAATTCGTTAATAGACATTAGATTAAGTTTACGTATATTTTGGTGCAGACTATTTAATATACGTATTATCACAGACGACAAGGATTCACAGAGTATAAGGCAAGAGAACGCTAGTTATCCGCTCGCTGCTATGCCCATATAGTTTAGTGGTTTTTTTAGTTGAAATTTGAAATTTTACGTTTCTATCTTTTAAAATTACTAAATTTATTATCTCCTATTTTACTCCTTTAGGGATAGATTTTTAAAATTAATGTGTTAGTAACAAGAACCTATCAACTGATACGAAAATTTTTGCATTTAGTTTAGCAATATCCAACAGTTCATATCGTGTTAATTAATCTCTAGGTAGGTATGACAGTCATCATACAATTTTTTTATATGTAAGATGACTGACATACCTACTATATTAGGTATATATCAAGTAAAATTCCGCCACTCAATAAGCAATACTTCCAGAATTCGGGAACGAAGTGTCTTAATGGAGTCAGAGTGTCTCAATACCAGGTTCCCTCTGCCTGTCTCCCTGTCTATGTGCGTACATACAGCGTAAAGCTATTAAAAAATCACCAAAATATATAAAGATCTAATTATTGTATAAAACACGTCAATACTCGGGGACGAGCAGTATCGATTCTTTAGTGTGCAATTGTTTATTCGTTTAAAGCAATATAGGATTGCACACAGGCTTACAACCAGCATACCAACGAAATAGTATTTACGCTATAGAGTCGAATGTAAATCATGTTTATATAAATACAATGTAATTTACGTTTTACAATGTATTCTGGTTTATCATTAAGGGTGTTTCTTAAGGTTATATTGTAGTAGCGCTCATCTGCGGCTTCGCCCGCGTGGTTACATGGAAAAAACTAAGAAACTCGCGTATGACCCATCACATTCTAGTGCCCGATCAAACTCTGACCCCGGATACAATGGGTTACATTGGAACATTTAACGTTATGTTACATAAAATAATTAACACAAAAGTATTTTTTCCATTCGGACGGGTAGTTCCTAAGATTAGCGTGTTAAATGCACGCGTTATATATAGTATAAGGTTTTACCGCATATTCACAGATCTCTTATTTTACGTGATTGTCAGAGAGTGTATATTGATGTGAATTTTATACTCTCTGATCGTTAACGAAAAAGTGAAACAACAAGATAAAAATGAAACACAACGTTTTGGTTTGTGTAAGCGCACAATTTAAGCCTCTATATTGCTATTAATCCAGTATATATTTACGCTTCTATAGTTTCAAGAGTTACTTTAATATTTCGTAGGATTGCGTACTCAAAACGTAAAACGGACACATTGGAAATCATTTATCTTTTTATTATAAATATTCATTTCTTTCCATTCTGTATAGACTAATTAATTTTTTACATACATCAATTTTAAATGAACGAAAGTTATATAAAAAAAATCGACGTATACGGTACGGCACACGCAGATTAGATTCTCTCCACCCACGTCACAACACGCGATGATTTAAACCAACTCTGAACATTTCCAACATTAACACAATAAAGATACGATCGGATGTCGTCGAAATCCCTAAAACCATTTGTCCCAATGGTGGATAGGTCCAGGTGCAACCCGAACTGGTTGCGTGTCTTGGCTTGCATTAGGCAACTATTTCTGCACTTCGAATGCCGCATGCCAAATCGTTTCACCGACCAATCAAAGAAGATCTCTCATTTCTCTATCCACTTAGTTTGAGAGAGATATTCCTCAATCCCTAGAGATCAACTTAGATTGGCAGCTCACCAGACTAGTATTATGACGTTACAATAATTTATGTACAGTTTGCTATAATATCTGGAGTATCGAGATTATTATAAATATGTGTGTAATATTAAATATATTTGAGGTAATATATGAATAGCAAACAATTTACACAATGTTTACGGGAGTGTGGTAAATATAAAGGTCGCTTATATCATGGTACAAGACCGAAATAGAAAGGATTACTATTTTATTGATTTACTAAAACCATTTGGAACGGAATCGTAACTATTGGGGCGTTTGGTTTGCTTTTATAATTATAATTTACATCTTTTTATAGGTCAAATGGAAATTGCAGTAAGAATTACATCATTGAATTTTAGTTGTATGTACTTAGATTTGTTTTTTTTTTTAAGGAAAAGACACGGCAAACGAGCGTTCGGGTCACCTAATGGTAAGTGATTACCGCC
>DWAN01003224.1:0-13748 GCA_018230445.1 Heliconius hewitsoni
TGGTTTTTTTAGAATTCATCCCTAAGGGTGCAAATAAGCGGGCGAAGCCGCGCGCCCCCACTATTAGTTATATATAAGGAAAGGTATCTATGTGTTATCTGTAGGTACATAAAACTAAATATAAGAAATGAACTGTATAAATATATTTAATAAAAAAATATTTGCAAGAAGATGATCTTCCTTTTCATAAAAGTCAATTTTTTTATTGTTTCTCTAAATTATAATATTTTTATTAATTTATTATATTTTTAATTTATGCTATCACATCCATTAAGATCTGTATTCTGTACCTATTAAGTATCAACGCATTAGAGAAATTTCGTAACTAACATATCCAATGTGTTCTACCGAACCAGAATAAGTGAAAGTTTAGGAGAAATTTCGCACGAAAGTATTGTGAATTTATACTCGCAACGAAGCTTTTAAGCTCTTTGAGATAATTTTTTTATTAAATTATCTCAAAGACTACTAAATTTTTAATTTTGTTCGCTTTGTCGAATTATATATTATAGCAAGAAGTAAAAGTTTTTAATAATATGATATTTATTTATGAAACATATAAATTTTTTACGTAACGGGATTTGAACTCCTCGCGCCTCTACCGAAATAAATAGTTTTTTTTTTCAAAGTGTGGAATAACAATAGAAATGTTAAAAGTTATGGTGTTAGATTTTTGAATTACTAGTCAAACTACTAGTAACTAGTTCGTTATATTTTTGAGATAAAATATAGCACTCGCAATTATTAACTTCTAAAATATGTAAATTTTAAATATTGTACCAACTTAAAGCTTTTTAAAAATATGTTATATATTTTGTTTTCCTCAAAGTAAAAGAAAAATACATCAATTTTATATAAGAGGGCAGTCGTGGTGCAGTGGCGCACAGTGTGGCTATAAAACCGACTGGTTGTGGGTTCGATCCGCATTCGAGAAGATGTAATATTTACTTAAATGTATACTTCCATTTCTTCGCTCTGGTGTCGAGGACAAGCGCGGCGTTGGTTTCTGCCACTCAACATGCAATGCCTCCAGAATTCGGCAGAAAGTGGGGAACGGAGTGTCTTAACACTAGGTTAACTCTGCTGTGTGCGGGATACAACGTGACGCCTATTTATTTTTTTATTTTTTATTTTATATAAAAATATTTATTCATATGTAGGTTCATAAAACTTTAGTGCAAATAGTGTATCTATAATTCTTTAACTAGAAAGATTATTTAACCTAAATTACGGTCATCGCACTGAAACAATATCAACGGCATTGTTTCACAACGTTTTATATAAAAACAACAGGTATATTTGAACAATTGTTTATAACAATATGAATTTAATTCATTTACAATAATGATGAACTACATAGATTTGGACTAGATAAGATATTTCGAATACATTTTATTAATATTTATAATTATTAATTCCTAAGTATGTTATGTAAATTGTGTACTAATAATAATTCATTGTTGTTGAACTGAAAAAAGTAGGTAATAATAACTTAATTTTTTTTTTCATTTTCTCGAGTGTAAATCGAACCCACAAGGTGTCGCGTTTAAAGTGTGCTTGTGCCTCTCGTGCACTTAATGCGCGTGCCACGAGGGGCCTCAAAAGCTCAAATTTCTTTTAAAAAATGTAACAGTAAAAAATACAAAACCAATATTTTGATCAATTCAATAATACGTAGCTATCTATATCTATATATTTAATTTTCATAAAGGAATCGTTATTTCATATGAAAGAGGCTTAACAATATACTATATTTTTGATGATACTATAAATTTAATACTATTTTATTGGCGGTTTTAAGTAGTGTCCACGTTATAGTTTCCTAGTTAAAACATAACACTTTCTTTGTATAGAAGATAGAACGAGCCGAATTGGCAACACAAAACAAACGATAGCCCAGATATACCTAATATTAGATCGGCTTGTCCTAAATTCTTACAGAAACGATTACTATTTTAACGAAATAAATTCATTCGATATAAATGTAGGAAAAGTTGTCATTTAACTATTTACCAAATATATGTTTATCAAATAAATAATAAACAGACAGCCTCTCCTTAGTGGGCAAGCATTTAATTAGAGGAATTGAAATTGATATTCGATATCTCTGTTATTTTTATTATATTTAAGCTTTTAAATATAATTAGAGCTAGAAAGTAGTAAAGTTTTGCCTTTCATTACGTTCTACATAAAGAGCAACAGTTTTATGTAGAATATAATAAATGACATTTTTTTTGTTTAGAGAAATCAATATATTTGATTGATAATTCCTCAGTATGACATTTACTTCCACAACCATAAAGGAACGAGCTCCTTTTAATTAAATTAGGTTTACTTTCCAACCAAGAAAGAGAGAGTTTTGTATTCTGTAATTATATCGCCCCGCTCTTTTTTTGCTCGCTCGGTTCTTTCCATCTAATTATTATTTATTGGTGGAAATCAAGTATGCAGTTAATGTTCAGTCCTTAATGGGTCCGCTCCGCTCGCTGTGAAAACCGGGCTGTATGACGATAATGCATGTCGTATCGCTTCCTTCTACATATTGCAATTGTAATATACGTCATATTCAAATTATATTTTTTATTATACATTTATTAAACGCTATAAACTCAACTTTTTTAACACAATTGATAAGAAAAGATTACACGATAAAAATGTACGAAATAAAAAATTGACTTTATCTTATAATTGTTATTTATGTTTTTTTTACGTTATGTTATTTATTTTTTCGAAATGACATGTAAATTTGGTCGGTCGAAACAAATTTTCTCCTTCCGTCCCTCCGTTATTATTGCAGTACGCTAGTTTTTAAGAAACGAAATCGAACCCACAACCGTCGCGTTCACAGTCGCCCAATATTCTGTGCCACGATGTCTTCAATTATAATTATAGTTATTTTTTACCTTTCGTTGCTTTATCATAATTTCCATGAAACATGTCCTCAGTTGCAGCGGCTGGGGCTTTCTCTCTAGCGATTACCGTATACGCTTTCTCTTCTTCTTTAATATAAACAGTCATGAAAAATCCACCACCTAATCCCATGCTCATTTGGTTGAGGAGGCCGTTGCAGAACATGGCCGCGATGGTTGCATCCACTGCTGATCCATTTATTGACAGGATATGCCTTAAACATAAATAAACTTTATTTTTATTTATATATAGAAACATTTATGATTACAAGATTTATACGTCACGCCGTATTCCGTATATAGTAGGGTAGGCAGAGGAAACAAAGTGGTAACACACGTATTGAGAAGCGGAACTTAACGTCACGCCTTGGTACCAGAGCGAAGAAATGAAAATATTAACAAATAATAATTAATTAAGTCGAGTGGGAATAGAACCTGCAACTTTGGTGTTACAGAGACACGAAGATACATAATAGAATAACATCTAAGACTTATATTTCTAAGACTATAATCTCATTGCTAAAATTATTCTTATGTTTAAAAGGTCAATTATTAATAACACTATGATAAATAATTTAACTTCATTTAATATGGTATCTGTATAAATAACTGAAAACGTCATTAAATGCTGTAAAATTGACCCAACAATCCTATTTAATAATCACACTACATTTTTTAATGTTTTATATCAGAAAGAAAAGCAGAACATATAGATTCACTTTGTTGTCCGTCTGTTTGTCTATCTGTCCGTATGTCAAGACTACTTTGCTCAACATCGCCTGAAGATTTCAAACTGAAATTAATATCAAATGTCAAGGCAAACGTCTCTTGGTATTTGAATCTTATAGATATGTCACAGAAAAAAATCCTTACAAACTTATATTTACTTCCCTTTGACCTACAATCACGAAATTGGTGCGGGAAGCCCGGTGAGCAAATCAGTTTCGCACTTGACCGGCTTTTTATAATCTCATCATAGCAGAGAAAAAAAACCAAGAAAATAAATATATTTATATTTAAAGCTTCAAGGTGAACGTAATCACATGTGACTTGCTCACGTTCCTGGCTGTGTGAGTATGTGTGGTGTAAATAGTTTTCCATATTAAACACAACTAGCAACCTAAACGCGGTTTCGCTCGCTTTAGCCGTTTAAATATAATATACGTATAAACGTATATTACATTTAAACTATACAATATCTTTACAAAAATTCTAGCCTATGGGTCATTTTGAGGTTAAAGTACGCTTCTATAAAATGTCATCAAAGTCTGTTTAGTAGTTTTTGCCTGAAAGTGGAACAAACATATGGATGTTTGTTTCTTTACAAGAGACTCAAATATAATATAGTTTTTTTTCTTTTTACATCACGTTGTATCCCACACATAAAAGGGATAAGGCAGATAGAACCTGGGAACTTAGTGTTATAACATTCCGTTGACCGTTCACAATTTTCCCTTGAAATCCTAGAGGCATTGCATGTTGAGTGGGGGAACTTAACGCCGCGCTATGCTTCATTATCAGAGCGAAGAATCGAAATCGTGGGAATCGAACCCACAACCTTCACGTTTACAGTCACACTCTTATCCCTTTCGCATATATGTAAGTATATTTTATCATAGCGGGGTAGGCATAGAAATGAGAATCTATTGTCAAGACACTTCAATTTCTACTTCCCACCTGAATGCGCAATATGTCGACATATTGGGCATTGCCTGGTGAAAATTAAAATAACTCATTCAGGAATCGAATCCACAACTACCGGGTTAACAATCGGATGCTGTCTCGTTGCACTACGCTTTCAACATAATTTTATATTATAATTAAGTTTGTTTATAAATTTTATGAATAAAAATATTTATTCTCTTTAGTATTATTCATGTCTTCAATAATGTTGACGTACTTTCAATGTTTGGAGATAAAATTGATAACTGTATTTACATATAATAAAACATTGTCACGTTAAAACAATAATCATATATTTTATTTGTCACGCTTAATTTAATTTCAAATGGAGAAATTTTATTTACGCCATTTTAGTAACGGTAAAATTAATATAATTCGAAGTTATGGCTAGGCACTAACGATAGTTTCTTTCTACTACAAAGTTTTGAAAGTACCTAATGTGAACTGCTTTAGTCCTGTAAAAAACTAAATACGGTGTTGCATCATATATAGGATAAAATACCCCTTATATTTTTTTATAGTGTTACCTAATAATATAGTTATTTACCAATTAATAATATCTATAAGGATATTGTCTACTAAAAGTATAACAGTTCTTTAAAATATACACCTTTTCTTGCAATTGAATGTTGAAATACTATACAACATGATATATTGGAATCAATTAAAATAATTTAAAACTTGTTTAAACAATACAAACATTACGGTTTTCAAGTTCAGGTTAAAAATCTTCTCCAAAAAAATTTAATAATTACCTTCACGTTGTATCCAGCATATAGCAGGGTAGACAGAGGGAAAGTGTAGTAAAGTAGTGTTAAGACATAGAGCGAAGAAATGGAAATATACATTTAAATAAATATTTAATTCACTCGTGTGGGGATCAAACCCACAACCAGTCACATTTACAGTCACACTTTGTGCCCCTGTGGCACGACTGGCTTTTAAAGAAATTTGTAATAATTAATGCTCAGCAGTCATATTATTTTGATACGTATAATTATGCCAATATTTAATACAATGCTAGCATTGTTTACGTAAGAAAAGGAATATTAATCATGTTTAATTATAGAATGCGTTATAATATTGAATAAAAGCATCGCAATTTGCAATATACCCACTTGTCTTCTACTTATTTAGTAGTTGTTAGTTCCATCAAGTTCTGCTTTTTAGGAAATGTAGTTACGCATTTTTACTTATATGATACATTTACAAAAAACCAATAAACAATACAGTAGAAGTATATTAGAAGGAATTAATGTTTTTATTATAACTTCAAGAAAAAAGAATAATAAATCGATAATATTGAACAAGGTCGTTAGTGACTCAGCCGCAGTCACCTCGCTTCAAGGTTGTTTTTGTGTGTAAACATTAAGAGCATAACGAACGGCCCACACGTTAGCAACTAGCCAACTTCTTACACTTTTTGTAAATAAACAATGAAATACAAACGTAGATTAAATTAACTTTATTTCTCTTAAATTATTACAGTCATTAACGTACCATGTACAGATACAATAACATAATAACTACCTAGAAGTTAATAACACAGCGACATTGAGCTTTACAACAAGCCCAGTAGAGATGAGATCAGTCGTTGGAACGGTGTTCTTCAAAATAGATATCCATCGGCATGCACCGGTGGGTGACGACTCACGAGGCGCGCCGGCTGCGCCACCGTGTTCTAGCATTGTGGTGTGCATAGTAAAAACTCTGCGTTAGCAAAAACCTTCTCGGCTGTTCCACTGATCTCAGAGACGAGCGACCCGTGCTTTCTTCGGGTATTCGCCATAACGTCCTCCGTTCCGTCGGCAAAAATTCAATATTCCGTTTACACGCCATAGTCATCTATTGTTTATAAGCCAACTTAATGTTTGTTAGCGCCTTTTTTGTTATTTTCTGTGTTGGCCAGCTTGGTGACGATCTTTCTGGAATGGCCTGATGGATCGAAGTGGTTGGTGTGTTCGCTTACTTCCTTTTTGGTGCGCTGTTTGCCGCTGTGGCTGGAGAAGATGTGCTTGTCGTGGTCGAAGTTGTAGTAATCGTATTCATCAAAGAAAGCTTCAGACATTTTTATTGACTAGTAAGTTTCACAAAGAATACTCAAGATATATCGCGGTGACTGTGTCACTATAGAATTTGTTTCACAAATGTTCGGTGGAGGGCCTCGCGAGCCGTTTATATAGACAGAAGCCGACACGTCAGTGACCGCATGCGCGTCGATAAAATTCTCGAAGCGTGATTGGCTGGAGGAACAGCTCCGACCCGGTTATGAAGGATGTTGTTCAATAATAAACTTATGTGTGTGTGTGTGTGTAAGTCGGCTTGTGATAACACCACAGAACCGCATATTATGCTAATATATTGCACTCTATTTCAAAAGTTGCACATTTTTATTAAAAAAAATAATATAATACCAAAAATTGTATGATCGTATTCAAGTCCACATATCGACACAAGGCATTATGATTGACGGAACTCAATGTTGTAAATCGAACTTTTCATAATACTTCATGAGATCAATTAAAAAAAAATAAGCCCAGTTTATTTAATTCCTTTTTCCTAAAACACGGCATATTTTATTATTATGGCAACATTATAACTTGTTGCTTTAGTGTGCGTGTATCATTGTACGCAAGTTACATATTAATTTGTATTGAAAATAAAATACATTACACAAAGAAAAACAATACGTCTTGATAGTGTGTAAGATATTAGACGTATTTATTTATGAAAAATCACAAACTCTTTCACCCTTTTGTGATTGGAACCAACGTTACCAGATGTTGTCGGTGAAAAGCCAGAATTTTGAATATGTTAAGTGATACAGCAGGACAAAAATAATTTATGAGGATTTACTTTATTATTTATCCATTTATGTATATTTTAAATAAACCTTCCAATGGTGATAGATATCAGTATAAAATGTTTTTAAAGGAAAAGCATAAGCATAATACTTAAACAATAGTTGATATTGTTTTCGTTTACCATATAAGGCAGTTAAGCCTTCCGATCCGAGTATTTATACATACAAAGCTTGCGAATATACTTATTTGTATTTTTATAGAATTGTTAGTAACTAGTTAATAACTTGAAGTAAAAAAAAGATTTCCCATAGTAAGTGGATATCCGTAAAAAGCGGGACCTGCCTGTCCCGCTCGTTACATTTAAATTTTGGACTAAAAATCGGGTCGTTCTGACAAAATATCGATGTCTTCCAACGATAATAATTTGAACTAAAGAAATTGAAACTAACGTGAAAATAATAACAAAATCCATTTTCTTTAATATAATGTTGTAAGCATTTAAAAAAGCTACAAATATTAAATGCTCTTCTAAGTACATATTTCAAAACTGCCAAAAAACATAAAAAAGAAAAAGAAGAAACAAAAAAATAAAAGTTCAACTACATCCGTCTATCAGTCACTTTTTTGTTACTTGAATATTTTTTGTTTACCGAATACCAGTTCTGACCACTGGATCAAATATAATTAAAGTATCTACATCCATTTTTAATAAATATTAAAATACTTTGTAACGGTTCTTAATTAAAGTGACAGCCATTTTTAATTTCCGCTGCCATCTAGTGACGTGCACTAGTAAGTGATGAAGTAGCATTTAGATTAGGTATCCATAAAGTAGAGGGCTTGCACAGTAAGCTTCTTCGTATTTGAAAATTCGGTATGCCGAAAATATAGAAAATAATAATAAATTCTATTATTATATTTAACAAATTAATGTATGGTGTTTCGTTTTAGTTTACGTTTATTAGTATCGGGGTATGAAGCGACAATAATTAGAAATTTCTATTCGATACCTAGTACGCATCGTTTAAAGAGTAAACTTCAAAAGCAATACTACATAAAAAATATATTGAAGTAACTAAATTTATTGAAATTATGTGAAAAAGCTTGTGACTGTAAATACGAAAAATGAAATGAAATATTTAATATTTTCATTTCGTCACTCCGGTCACGAGGAAAAGCGTTGAGTTCCGTTACTCAACACGCAAAACCTCAAGAACTCGGCGGAAAGTAAAAAACGTGCCTCAATAGGGACGGAGTGCCTTAATATTGGGTTCTCTCTGCCTACCCTGCTTTGTGCGGGATATTGTGTAAAGATAAACAAACACACAACACATACCTTTTAGAATTATGTGTGTGTTTCTTTCTAGTGTAACTATAAAAAAAACGTTCACTTCTATAATCATTATATCACCATTTTCGTTACTTGTTAATTATACCACGAAAACTTTACTATTAACCGTAATCAGAAGCTTACATACCTGCCGATTTCTGAGCAATGAGGAGCATCTGTGCACACTGCTGCTTTTTTGAAGACATGAAGCCATGATGGAGAAGGCGGCGGAGGCACTATAGGGTCCAAGGGTTCGGCCAACTTCCAAGAATTGTAATCAGCACTGCCAATCAAGTAGCCGCTTAAGGCTGACACTGACACGAGTATGATGAGTCCAGTTATTAAAAGTTTAGTTTTTAATTTATACGGTCTGTAACAAAAGAAATATCAATTATAATTCTTTTAAGTATGTTATACCAACTTAACGTTATATTATTAAATCATTTAATCATTTATTCTAGATAAATGATTAGATTATCTAGAAGTTTCTTTCATAAGATTTTCGATGAGTTTGACTTTATAAGGTTTTTTTTAATAGATAAGAATGTGTATTTATTGAATTATATGTTTTAAATATAAAGTATTTTCGTTTTGATTTTAAGTATACAAGACTTATAGATTTATATTCTTATGACAAGTTTAGCGGAAACACTGGAAAATATAATTAAAGGTATTCAAATTTCTTAAAATCCTTGATATTTGTGTCAGAAAACGAAGACCCATTGATGAGCGATTCCATGCTGGGTGGCAGAGAGCAGAGACCAATAAAGCGTCTTACCAAAACAAAAAAGCACTTATATTTTAAGCAACCGTGTTATTTATTAAATTTACCTTAGGTAGGTCTTAATCTGTTACCTTTATTGTAATGATGTAATTAAGAACATCCAACATTGTATATAGCTTAACTTAATTTACTTTCTTTTTGGTACAGATTCTGTCTACTTTATTAATTAACTAAATTATTAAACTTAATTTATTTTTTATTTATTAGCATATTCTTATCTCACACATATTTTAACTTACAAGATGTTCTAATAAATAACTATAGTTATTTATTGAATCATTGAATTCGTTTGGCCTCCGCGTACTTACTTTGAAGGATATTCACTATCATCATTAATGAAATTTCCTTGTAAAATGGCGAACCTGTTTATAGGTGAAACCAATCGTATCGTGTCCATGGGTATATCATCGACATGGGTACTTATAAAGTGACGCCGGTGGAGACCAGTTCTTAAAGAATCCATTTTTCTTATCTTATCACTGCACCTGACAGTTCAAATGGTACACAATAACAACATAACCTAGAATCTTCGGAATAATACAATTTTTGAGTAAAATTTCGTCGGCGCGGAACTAGATCTTTCAAGCTCAACGTAAATTAAATTTTAGTAAAATTTCAAAAGCGGATTATGACAAATACATGAGTGCAGGTTGTATGCAGTGAACTTGCTTGCGGGTTTGAGAAAATCGATACGAAAAACAGCTGTTCATGCCGGTCACCTACAAATCCCGTTTACGTTTAGAAAAAACAGATGGCGCTCAAATTTAATTGTTTTTTAATTGTTGAATATGTATATTTGAATGATTAAGTTAAATGTGAAACAACATATAAGCGCCTGTATGAAATTTTACTTAAAGTCATAACACAAAGTTTTGCTAAAGTCATTTTTGCAGGCGTTAAGAACATTTTGAGACTATTGTGGTGTAGTGGCAATATGTCTGATTATAATCGCGAAAGTTGTGGGTTCGATTCCGACTCATGGAAATTATTGTATTTAGTGTCGGAATCGGGAATCGGAAGTGGTTAACATTTTTTAAAAAAAGATAAAAACCCATATGTTTCTAAATTATTCAGAAAGAGAATTTACGCACTTGCGCCGATTGACACATTTCCATCGCTTTTGCAGCCTTTTCCACATATACCTACCCTCTTGTACACGAGTTTGCTAACATTAGATTATTTACATTTGTATAGTTTGATAAGCAAAGCGCAGCGTTAAGTTCCGCCTGATACCAAAAAAACTTGTTTATCTATTATAATTATCTTCTTGATTGAACGATAATTAATGTATATTTAAGATTACGTACCAGATTTTTATCTTTAGGCGTGAAGCTATTGCACATATATACAACATATAATATTAAAGTCTCCAAAGCGAATTAATTATAGAATTTTCGTTTATATTTATCAATTTATATCTGTCCTTTAACTACGCAGATTTTACCGCATGTAACGCATATAAAATTTTTTGCAATTAAATAAAAGTTGTGGCATTTTGGTGTTACGAAAATTCTACAAGGTGACCGCAGACTAAATTAAGTGTAAAGTCGAATTAAAAATATTATACTAAATAAAATAAAATAAAAATATATTAATTGGTTAATTTTTTTACGCAAAAAAAGGAATGCCTGTGCATATGCATCTGTAATCAAGCAGAACCTAATGTTAAGGCACTCCACTCTCCATCTCCGCTTATTTTAAAGACTGTATGTTGAGTGATGGAATCCAATATAGTAATAAAAAACCAGGATTTTTTATTATATTATATTATATGACCAAGGTAGATAAATTAATTAAGATAAAAATTTATATAAATTAGTTAATCCACCTTATAGGTTAAAGGAGGTGATAAAGTTCTTTGAACAATTAAGGATTTTTACTCTTATTTATTTGTATCTTTTACACGTTCTTCTTTATGTTATGGAAAAGTTCTTCTTTATAGTGTGTTCAAAAGTAAAATTAACTAGGTATAATCTATATTTTTAGTGATTATATTTCACTGTCGTGTAATTAATTTACTACAAGGTTATTTCATTAGATGATATTTATAAGAAAAACTTTAATTATAAATTCAAAAGCAGCCCATGTTTACAGGGTTCCGTACTTCAAAACATAAACGGAATCTTTATAGGATCACTTTGTTGTTCTTTTGCCAGGACCATTTATTTCAAGATCGAGGTATCTAGGCTAAAATTAATAAGGCAAAGTGCAGCGTTGAGTTCCGCTACTCAACACGCAATGTCTGAAGAGTTCGGCGTAAAGCGGAGAGCGGAAGTGTCTTAATGGGTAACAGAGTTTTTTAGCGATAGGCTCCCAGATTTCCTCTGCCTACTCTGCTATGTGAATGCTATAGTATGAAGCTAAAAAAATAATCTTTATTCTATAGTGAGATGTGGTTTTAAAATAATTTGATATTATTACCTTAAATTCCGAATATCTATCTATTTTGAATGAAAAAGTACTTTAAAGTTGTAGTATAGTTTTATAACTATGTTTTATAAATATATAGTTTTATAAGTTTCGTTCGACAGATCCGCCTCAATAGTCAACCTAAAACTGTTTCGGTTTAATGGAATTACATTACAGAGAGGGCAACAATTACTATTAATTTCCAATATTTATATGCGTGCAACCCTGATGGTATAAAGTTACCGGTTTTTTAACACTGAACTTAGTGGATTTCCTTACAATAATGGCCGCCTCTACGTTATCTAAACCTTGGCTAATCATTTTATAACTCACCTTCTGATTTATATTCAATTACGAGTAAGCTACTTTTTTACCTTGATCTGTGCATTTCATATATTCTGTCTTTACAATTTTATTCTACGTAACCATAATAGCGCAGTTTCTCGGTGCCTGGCTTTATATATAAGAAAAGCAGAGGGAATTCGTTTTAAGGCAGCTTTCTCCATTTTCTGTCCATTTTTTAGAGAAAATGTGTTTTGATTAGCGGAACTCAACGACGCGCCATGAAATCGACCCAGTAAGCTTCGCATACAGCCAGAGGCTATCCCAATACGCCACGAGGTGACGTGACGACGGAGAACGAAATTGTCTTAATGCGAACGGAGTGTCTTAACATTAAGCTTCTAGGTTCTTTGCGCCTGACTTCCCTTGCTATGTGCGGGATGTAGTGTGAAAAAAAAAGAAAAAAAAACTATCATACTGGTGGTGAAATGGCTATAATAATTTTCAACTTCAATAGAATAAAATTATTTTATTCGAAGCAGAAATGCACAAGAAGGTAAAATAGATGACAATCACGATTTTCTTTAATTCTTACATTGAAATACTATTATTTAATGTTACAATGGAACATTCAGCATTTATATAAGAAGCTATGTTTAATATTCTGCATTGATCCATTTGTAAGACAATAAGCCGACTCTATACGTATCTATAATATGATGGAATCTTATATGAAGCTTGATGTAGATAGTAGACGCTACATTTTAATTATAAAATATGCGTATATTATGCGGTTTGTAAAACGAAAGTACTTAGAAAATTAAAAATAAATGTTTGTTTCCATTTAAATTTTCCCTTTTAGCAATTGGGTAGCATGCCGTAAACAATGATAATAATTTGGATTTTATTGAATAATATAATTATATTTTAAAAAAATCGGCTTACGCTGTATCCTGCACTCAGCATGGAAGGCAGAGGGAACCTATTGTTAAGACACTCCGTTTCCCAAGTTTACGCTGAATTCTGTAGGCATTGCGTCTCGAGTGGCCAAGCTCAACAACGCGTTTTGCCTTGGACATTTTAAATAAATACTTCATTTCCACAAGTGGGGATCGAACCCACGACCGTCAAGCAAGCTTTTACAGTCACACTTTGTATAATACGCAATATTTTTTTGACTTCATGATTCTCCCGCATATAGCAGGGTAATTTACTTTGTCCACGTATTCGAGACATTACGACTGAGATGAACGCCGCGTTTTGTCTTACGAACCTACACCATAGTTAATCACAAAGCTTTCTATGCTACGACGGGCCCAATATTTTATTATAAATTAATTTCCATAAATTATTGTAAATATGTTATTCTTTTAATATTTATAACAAAAGTCTTTTGACAATTATTTGTTTGTTAGCTTAAGAACATAATTTTTGCTTTACATCTATTAAAGTGAAAATTATTTTCTTTTACAATAAATATAGCAACAAGTAAATGTATTATATTTTAAAATTCACATATGTATATATATATATATATATATATATAT
>DWAN01003225.1:0-13745 GCA_018230445.1 Heliconius hewitsoni
GAACGGAGTGTCTTAACACTAGGTTCTCTCTGCGTACCCTGCTGTGTGCGGGATATAGCGTGAAGCTGATTTTGTTTAATATTCAGTAACTACATAAATTACTTAATACATATATGTTCTAAGCCATTTTTATAAATCCCGAACGAAAAAAAAAGAATCATAATGAATAATTATTATTATCAATACAAAATTCACAATGAAACGTCATACAAATATATGACCGTGTGTCACAATCAATTAAACACTGTACGATATTTTACTCATAACTTTAAAACTACCAATAAATCAAAGGTCACGTACAAAACGAAATTATTGAATCATTATCAATATGGATTGCCATACAATATGTTATTCGTAATTTATTCCATTATAGTACGAGCGCGGTATCAACTCAAAACACAGTGTTGTAAATGATTAAGTGGATGTATGACTTCCTGTCGCGTATAAAGTTTTTTTTTTGTGGAGTGGCTTTTTTTACAGCTTCACAATGTACCCCGTATATGACAGAACAACAGGGTAAATCTAGTGTAAAAGTACGTAATTCTTCACTTTTCGCTCGAATTCGAAACGTTCAGCGTCGAGTGGCGGAATTTAACGCCGCACTTTGTCTTGTCGGTGATTTCATTCTTTTGAATAGGAATCAAACCCACCCATCTTAGCCTGCAGTATTGGAAGCAGCTTTTGTAGCAGTAAAAGAGAAATTTTGTTTTCTGTTCACTTAGTGACTTTTATTTTGCTCTGGAGACTATGTTATTTAGCCTCTTAGACAAATATTGCAAAAAAATGTATAATAATAAATTTTTGCTTATATATAGCGAAATCATCGTAACGCAGTTTGCCATTTAGTTATAGGTTTTATCTGCACTTCTTTTGAAATATTGAAATGAGATTTCTTGCACGGATTATTACTTATTTGTTCGATGGCACACGGCCTGGCTGACTAACACTGCCAGTCTAATGAAGAAATAGGGAAATGGGTGATTTTACGCGAGATTCTTGCCTGAAAGACGTGGGCATGGTAAAAAGACGTGGGCAGTGACAGACAAAAGTTTGAATTACAGTTTTATACTCAGTAAATCATCTTCTTTGTAAAAAAACAATGAAGTATTAAACAGAAAAAAAATGCTCACCTAAGCAGTAGGTATAAGTAAAAAAAGAATATTTAAAATACAAATCCACTTTAAATGAAACAGACAATAATATATTATTTATATATTTAAATAAGCCACACAGAAAGCTGCCATTTAAAACAGGAAGGTTCTACTCACCTTCTAAACTTTACTTGAGCTTTCATTCCTTATTCGGGTTAAGTAAACGTGCGGTTTCACTTTCATCAAACGTTTGTTCAATACTTGACACGCGAGGACAAACAGATGGGCTGTTTCCTTAGTGTGTACAAGTACATTTGTATATATATAGTAGTGGCGCAGGGGCACAAGCGTGTGACTGTAAACGCGACGGTTTTGGATTCGATTCCCACTCGGAGGAATGAATTATTATTTAATCATATTTTCATTTCTTCGCTCTTTTACGAAGGTAAAGCGCGACGTTGAGTTCCATCACTCAACACGCAACGTCTTCGGAATTCGACAGAAAGTGAACGGAACGGAAGAGTCTTACTGGGAATGGAGTATCTGTTAATAAAGTTGTCTCCTATGTGCGAGATTCAGTGCAAGACTAAAAAAAAACAATAAAAGTACCAGTGCTTGGTTACAGTTAGTTACTAAATGGATTATCTTAACACTAGGTTCCCACTGATTATGGAATATGGCGTTAAGTAAAAAAAAGATCAAAATCAGAAAATGCAGATTACCTTATAATATGTATTGCATGTTGAGTGGCGGAACTCAACGCTGAGTTTTGTTTTGTTATCAAAGCGAGGAAATGAAAATAATTAATCACTCCTGCCACGATGGCATCAATTCAAGAAGAAGAATATATAATAATACATTAGTTAGTGAGTTTTGCCTTTGTAAAATTCGAACCCACTATCCTTTTTGTCTTGATATAAGTTAATTAATTTCAAGTACCTAATAACGTTTGCCAAAAACGGGATCGATCAATTTCAATCAGGACACCGCTATCGTTAACTTGTCGAGATATTGAAAAAATGAGCCCTAAGAATAATAACGTATGATAAATGAATGCGCGGGCGAAAGTTTTTTGCGTATTAATTGATTTCGGGTTCGTTGTACCTACGGGATGTATGGGTTTAGGGATCTTTGATGAAAATAATTATTTTTGAATTGATTTTTTA
Source organism: Heliconius hewitsoni (assembly GCA_018230445.1). NCBI lineage: Eukaryota > Metazoa > Arthropoda > Insecta > Lepidoptera > Nymphalidae > Heliconius > Heliconius hewitsoni. The sequence continues at coordinate 2,258 of DWAN01003225.1, forward strand.
ATTTTTTTTTTCGAAATTTACGCTGTATCCCGAATATTTCTATATTCGGGATATTGTTGATCAGTTATTTTATAACACTTAGTAGTCTTTTTCGTTATTTTATTGATAAATTTGAAACATTCACTAATAGCACTAGTTTCTGACTCTGATTGTAAGCGATGGTCGTGGATTCATACTACATTAGAGACTTTTTTATGAATTATTTGCATTATTTCGCTCTGGTAGAGCAAATTACATTGAGGTCCGCCACTCAACGTACAGCGTCTCGGATTCGGGGTTTCCCCCAACGGAGAATGGTGTACACACAGTACAGACACTGATTTCTCTTTGCCTTAACAATAAAAAAAGCAGCGCGCTTTTAATGTTAAACTAACTAAAATGTTTTAAATTTAAACAACAATGTTAAATTTTAATTATTTGCAGCTCACTCTTGACCAGTTCTGATTATTAATGACTTAGTGTTACATATACCTCGGCTTTATTTTAAATCGATTTTATTTAACATAAAAAAGCTTTAAAGCAAGAAGCTGTAGTAATTACCTTTAAAATGCTAACACATTTAGTGTTTGTGAGTGAAAAATCACCCGGTTTTTGTTTTATTTTAGTGTGTAACACTTATTTACTATAAAACCATAGTGACAACAGCAAGAGCAAGTGGCTATAAACGCTGACGCCGTCTGTTCAAACCTATGAGATCGATTTCTACTCAGAAAAATGAATTATTTGTAGGGTTCCGCATCCAAATGACCATATTATTAAGACTCCGTTGTCCATCCGTCCGTAAGTTATACCATTAGGCTCTGTAGGCTCATGTAGGACCGTGATAGTTCAACAGTTGAAATTTTCATAGATGTATTTCGGTAATAAATAAAATATTAGTATTTAGTCTTTTTTGTGTTTTTTAGAAAACAGAATAAAATAAATATCTATTGAAAGGGGCTCTCAAAAAATGTCAGAATTTAAAATATCTCTCTTCTTCGTATGTTACATACTACTTCGAATATATTTATATAAAATTTTACCTTTCGTAAAAGAAGCCAAGTCGTGGCGCAAGGGCACAAGCGTGCAAGCTATAGATGCGACAAGTTGTGGGTTCAATATCCACTTAAGATAATTAAATATTTCATATTTTCACTTCCTTTGGTAACGAGGCAAAGCAAACAAAAAAAAATATATAAAAGAAGTTGAATATTATTTAAGCTAGATTTAACCTTAATAGACCGGACGCTTCGTTGAGTGACAGAATTTATATAGTTCTAAATAATTTAAAGGCAATTGTTTCGTCCTCGATCACAGGTCTTGCCTTATTTGAAAGCTATATATTTATAGTCAAGTTTAAATAGATATATTATTTTGTACGAAGATTTCTATATGATACTTGGTATTTTATTCTTCATCAGTGGAGTTAGGTTCAATTCAGTGAGAGAGGTCACTCCATTTTTGTCTTGCTTCGATAGAAATAATTGTTGTTTATTATAATGAAAATAATTAAGAAAATGTGTCAGTAGCACAAAACAATGTAACAAAAATTTTATTTATAATATGTTAGGTCTATGCGACCTGTTGCTTCCATTGCCAATCTCGACTCGCTTCGCTTGTAATAATTCAAAAAAATATATATTAGACATAAGCTTCGTGCAGGGTAAGCAGGTAATCTAGTGTTAAGAGATTTCATTCCCATTAAAACATTTCGTGTAGTGATGGAATTAAACGCCGTGTTTTGTCTCTATACCTGAGCGAGGAAATAAAAATATTATATATATTTCATTCCCCTGAATGTCAGCCTCAGGCACTCCTAAAGATGCATGTATGTAATGCTAGAGAAAGGAATATTTTCAATCCTACATTATATTTTCTTTACCTATTCTGCTAAAAGAGGGGTAAAGAGTGATAGAAACCGGTCAAATGCGAGTCGAACTCGCATACCGAGGATTCCGTACCAATTTCTGCATTGTATGTCAACGAGTAGTACAACTTATAAAAGTGAACAAACTTAATTTTGCGATACTGTAATGGAACATGCACACCAAGTCCTTTCATCTGATACCTCACTTGAACTAGCCTCTTTAATACCAAATTTTTAAGATTATTAATTTTTAGGATTTAACCATAAATGTATAGTTTTCGGATTTTATTCTAAACTAGTACTATGTGTAAATGATAGATGCCAAAATTCACAATTCTAGGTCAACCGGAAGCACTCTATTAGTTTTGATTCCCTTTATAGTAGAAATACGATTTTTTTGCGATATAAACGGCCATGTCTTTTTTTACGTAAATGCAGAAATATATTTATTTTTCAGAAAATAAAGGGATCGTTGATCCAAATATTGGTTTGAATTTTAACTCGATATCTCCAACCGTTCTAGAGATAAAGGCTCTTGATAGACAGACATACGGACGACAAAGTGATCTTATCTCCAAAAATTGTTTAGAATAGATGAATGAATAAACACATGAAATTATTTAAAAATAATTGGAATTAGATAGGTACTTTCCTTAGGTTTCTAGTAATATTTTAACACTAAAGACCTAAGAAAACTTACATATAAAATAACTCAATCGCTATAGATGTTGTTCTATTGGCGCTTGACATGTTAATTTGCTGCATACAGCTTAAATGGAATTTTTATGGTGTTGTTGGGAATGTTATAGGAAATTCAAAACAGTAATTACAGCAAAGGTCACACGTTCAATTACCGTAATATTTATATAGCGTACATGCTTATTACCCGACTGCGGCGAAGCCTATAAGGAGTATGTTTTTAGCGCGTATTCATGTAAATGTATATGCCCATTCCGTTGTTTCCTTGTAACTGTTAAACCATTCTTGATAAATGATACGTGGTTGGATTTGTCCTAATAGCGCGCGTGGATATATTAATTTAGTATATGCAGTTAGATTTTCGTTTTGTTTATAATTCGCTCGTGTTAGATCCCCATTTGGGATAATGTTAAAATCATCCCCATAAAACAATCCCCAAACATTATCCCCATTTAGGATAATGTTAAAATTATATTTATCAAGTATCATCCACACCATCTGAATAAGTGGCACTCTATTACTGTGCGGTTTAATAGGAACTTCATTCCACGTGCCACTCAACAGTTTCCAGGTCGATAGGACCTGAATTCCTTCGTAAAGCGCGTCTATTTCCACCTTGGAAAGGGGTGATTTCCACATGGAAGGGGGTGATTACTTGCCATCAGGCGACCCTTACGCTAGTTTACCAAAAAAAATGTCACTATGATAAGGCAGAGTGCGATGTTAAAGTTCTCTATGACAGGCAATGTCACAAATTAGGACAAAAATTGGAAAATTTGGTAGTTTAATACTATGTTCTACAAAAAATACAAGGAATAGTAATAATTATTAACTCTATGGAAACATAACTGCGAGCGATCTATTCCTTAGAATAATTTGAAATCAGTAAAGAACAATAACAATAATAACTATTATCAATTTTGTTTATAATATTTACAAAGTAAATAAGTTAATTTTAAAAAATTGAACTTAATATGCTACTTGAAATATCCATACGGCTCTAAATGTTTAAAAGATACAATTTAGCTCCTTATTTTTAGTTTAAATACGTTTAAAATTATCTTTAAGATTTAAAGGTTTTTATCTACCGCAAATAGAATTATACGAGACTTTAAACTAATTAATGATCCAAACGAAGATCTAAGCGGCAAAAAATGTTTGAATTTTGTATTGCTGTCCACTGAATAGTGTTAACTTTTTTTAAAATATATTTTATTGACAATACTAATTATTATAAGTTCTTCTTTCATGCCAAATTGCATAACATTATGCCCACGGGAAGTACCCTTTTTATTACGCGACGAATTTCACACATAATACAACAGAAACGATACATAAATGCTTGACTTAGAACCTTTTGATTGCTTTGACTTAGAAGCTTCATTTTCTTTTGCTCCAAGAACTATAGACCTGAAGTTTGGATATTAATTTCAGAATTATAAATCAAAGGAATTAAACACAATCTTCCCACTTACCTTCAGATGACTGTTCCACTGTGCCACAATAAAATTAGCTAAACTATAATTATTTATAAAAAAGAGTTTCATTTAATAGTTTCAATATATCTTTAAACATTATCACAATTCTATGTCCAACAAACCTTATATAAGTTAACAGAAAGTCGGCAAATAGGCGACAAATTAAAGGCAAGCAAAAACACCGTATCCGGAACGTAAACTGAATGAAATATACAACGCTGAGTTAACTTTATGTATCTTAGTGTCTTTAGATTTGTCGAGTTGAATGATTTAAGAAGTTATATTGGAAGTTGTTTCTTAGTAACTTTAATAGCGATGTAAATATATAGTAGGGTAGGCAGTGGAAATCTAGTGTTAAGACACTCCGTTCCTCATTTTCCGTTTCGAGACGTTGCGTGTTGAGTGGACGAACACGACATCGTGCTTTATCTTGTAAGGAGGGAAAAAAAATATACCTCTGAGTGGTAATCCAACCTACAACTGTCGCGTTTACTGTCAGGTGTTGTGTCGGTGCGCCAAGACGCACATTTTATTTTTTGTTACTAGCATTGTTCATTAGGAATTTTAATTTAAAATTGCATGTTTTTTATTCAATACTTTTTTAGCTTAACACTGTATCCTGCACCTAGTGTTAAGGCACTCCGTTGCCATTAAGTTACTTTTGTTCAATACTTTCCACCTATTTATGAAGGCATTTTGTATTGAATAGCGGAACTCATAGCCGCGCTTTGCTTCGTATATAGGTAATATATTTTTTAACTATATGAAAAATCAAATGGATCCTTATCTTCATCATAATTATTTAGATGGGAACAAAATCCTGGACTTAACTATAATGATCACTAACCACTGTACCAATAATAAGTACCTTTATTTACTTGGACTAGGAAGTCAGTTCAAAATATCACATTCTCCATGAATGACGAATTGACAAATAAACCTATTCTTTACACCTCTCCCTTTATATTAAATCAAACACTGCATTCTAAAGTCCAGTGTACACTTACGGTCGAGTGTACAGTTTTTTTTTCGCGCCGTATCCTGCATATAGGCAGTTTGCAGGGTAGGCAAAGGGAACCTGGGAACCTACTGTGAGAGACTCCATTCTCATTAAGACACTTCCGTTCCTCACTTTCCGCCGAATTCTGGAGGCATTGTTGAATTGTGGAACTCAACGCCACCCCTTGCCTCATTACCAGGGCGAATAAAAATGCTTATTAAAAATTTTATTTAAATATTTCATTTAAAGGTATAAATATTGTAAGAAGCGGACGTTTTGCGAGTCCGACCTAGAGGTTTTAGAATAATTTTTTACAACCAAAAACGAACTAGTTTTAGAAGAAAACATCAATTGGATGAGCTAGTTTCAAAGGCATGCAAGATTATATATTTAAAAAAAATCATGTTATTCTCATCGTATTCACATAATACTACATATTGATACTGTATCAAACACACGTTTTTGTTCAAATTCTTGTATCATTATCTTAACGCCATGTATACATGAGGATATCCTCATTTGGGAACACATTAAAAAGACATATTTTTTATTCTATATGTAAACTTTAATTTTATTAAAAAAAAATATGATTTTTAATTCGTGCTTGACTCCTAATGGGCTTATTAGGAGATCGTTTAGCATATTACTTATTATTTTTAAATTACAATTTAGTTTACTTGACAATATTTATTGCTTATAAGAGAATTACGAATATTATCAGCCAGCATTATTTCCTGTCCAAAAACACATATTTGTTTTATTTACGTTGTACAAAAATTTTTGCAATAAAATATCATCCGAGAACCAAATCCACAACCTTTTCTAAAATATATTAGTAAACACTAGTGTATTCAAGCCTTACATCATCCGAAATGCCACCGCTACTGTGGACACAAACATAGTGTGTACATGCAATATAAACAATATAATTTTCTATATAGACCATAGTATATAGGACCACAGTATATATGGTTTTTACTCTACACGGACCCCACACGACGATCATTAGCGTAATAACAGCAGTATCGGTTTTATGTAGATGACTAATGATCTGTTTAATGTCACCAAGTTAATAGATTTTTATGTTATTCTCACATTTATGTAGGTACTTGCTGTGGTTGTTTAATTTGTTTTAGATATAAATTTTATATGGAAGATGTGAACCATTTTTTATTTTAGTTTTTTCTCTGGCTCTCTGGTTCTTACTCTGGACACAGCGGTGTTGAGTTCCGCCATTCAACACGCTGTTTCGAGAATACGGCTGAAAGTGGGGAACGGAGTGTCTTTATACCAGATACCGTTCTGTCTACTATGGTTATAGGCAGGATACACTGTATTATTGAAATTGTATTAATCAGTTTCAAGTTGTACTAATAGTGTCTTATAAAATTAATGAACCGTTGTGGTGCAGCGGCACAACGGCGTGTCAATGTAGCCGCAACAAGTCCGATTCCCATCGGGAAAATAAATTATTTTTCACTTCAATTACAACACACAGTATCCCGACAATTGGACCGAGCGTAGTTTATTGTTTATCAACTACTACGTATTATTCCATAAAAATGTATTGAACCAGTATCTTATACATTCCACTGCTTATAAAGAAAAATTTATAGCACATACCAAGTATTCTTGTCCCCAGATCTTAAATGATAACGTAAATAAAAACACATCGCTTTCGCGAGTATCACGTTTTTTATTTAGGGCTAACCGACCCAAATAGGAATTTGAGAAAGAAATCGCGACAAATTTATGTAGGTATGGGATTCCACGATTCGAAATCAAGCAAAAGTCGTGTAAAAATAAGAACAATATTAAAACTTATTAAGTTAAAAAAGAGCGTTGGTATATTTGACCATCTTATTTTTTATGATAATATGTTGAATGTAAAAGCTTGAATTTTTGTTGGCTTCACGCTGTATTCAGCATGTATCACAGGGTAGGCACAGGAAATCTGGGAACCTAGCGTTAAGATACTCCGTTCCCATTAAGACCAATATTTTCCACTATAATAGTGAAAAATATTGTAAGACTTTTTGAACCACACACACAGCTGTCGCGTTTACGATTGGACATTGTGCCACTGCGTCACGACGGCGACAAACCTCAATCAATAGATCGAAAACAATATAATTAAATAAATCAATAGATCGAAAACAATATAATTAAAATAAGTTAATGACTATTTACTCCGCTCTATCTTAAGGTTACTAGATTGCTTTTTAATATAATATACAATATTTTTATATTTTTATAATGTTATTCTTCTTTTATGAAAGCTAAAATGTATTTTACGAAAAAATAAAAAAAATAAAGTATCAGAATCTGAACTAGCTATTCTAGAAAACCAATCAAGCGCTTTCAATTGTAATACGTACGTACAGTTATGTTATTATTTTGTTTAAGTTATATAAAAATATACCATACGAGTATATTTTAATGTTTTATCTGGCTTTAAATAGATATAGTACAAGGAAACAAGTGGGAACTAAATCAAACGAGTGCCTGCTAACCGCTGTAAGCATCCCGTATGATTTGTGACACTACCGTACGTGACCATGTGCTCAGGGTTGGCTTACTGTAATATTTTCTATTTCTATAAGATTATATCAGAATAAAACATTTTTAAGGGACTATAATTATTTTTGACTAACTTGAAACTTTTTAAGCATAATCAGACGTGATCAGGTCACTGTAGACGCTACGGTTGTGGGTTCAATACCCAGTGGAATAGCAAGGACATAATCATCTCTAGGTATTTAATTCCTAGGAGATTACTTTTTGCAACATAATTTAATTAATGTTATTTTGTAATTGTGTGCTGAGAGGTGGAACTGAACCCCGCGCTTTGCTCGACACCAGAGCGAAGAAACGAAAATGTTAAATAATTTCATATCTTCCAGTGGGAATCACACCCTTGTGCTCCTGCGCTACGGCTGGCGTCGCGTGGTTAAGTAAAAAAATTATAAAAAATACAATTTTCCCCTGTGTTATAACTATATAATAATAAGCTGCACCTCCCGGATGCCCAAGGGAGCGATGGTTGGATGTCGTGATGCAGGACATGAGAGCCAATGGTCTAACCACTTCACACCCTACACCACCGTGCGAAGTGGAGTAGATTAAGCAGGAAGGCAGACCCTGGCAACATACGCCATATATAATAATAAATAACTAAGAAGTTCGAAGTACACCATATACAAAACTATAACCGCTTATCGCTCGCCCTAACACTATAAACCAATAGTCCTATGTCATCGGATGTCCCAGGTCGTGTACGTGCTCGTGCCCCCATTGGATTCGAACAGGTGTACCGTTGTGAACGTGATCAGTATCGCCTTTGTTTTGTAAACAATAGCCCACTAGTGCGTAAATTTATGTGTTGGTTAGTTTTCAATTTTATATTGTGTTTTCGCATTTCCCTTCTTTTAAATTATGTAGGTATACAAATTGAAAGTAGGCAGAGTTAATATTAAAATACTCCGTAGTCTCACTATCCAGTTATCGAGATATTGCATATTGGATAGCGGAACTTAACGCTGTGCTTTGTCTTGTGGCTAGAAAGTGGAAATTCATTATTATACAAATAACTATATAAGGGTAGGGATAGTTAAAGGCAATCACTATCCCTACGCTCCGATGGTCACTTGTTTAATTATATAAATTTACATGTAATATTTTAGTATAAGATCAACAATTTTTTTTAACTTCAAGCTGTATTCCGCAAAAGGCAAGGTGGGTAGAGGGGGCCTAGTGTTAAGACACTCCATTCAACACTTTCTGACGAATTCATGATGAGTGAGTGACAGAAATATAAAGTATTTCGTTTCCCTGAGTGAGAGTTGAATCCATAACCGTCAAGTCTACTGTCGCATGCTTGAGCCATTGCGCTATGACGGCCTCACGCTATGACGGCCTGCATACCATTTGTAGCTGAGTGTGCAGCAACCTAGTGTTAAGACATTCCCTATGCTTCTTTTGGTTTAATTTTCCAAGGCACTACGTGTTAATTGGCGGAGCTCAATGCCGCGATTTGCCTTGTTACCAGAGCGAAGAAATGAAAATATTAATAAATAATAATTCATTTCGCCGAATAATCAAATCCACAACTAGTCGTGTTTACTCTTTCCACCGCGCCATAACTGGCCTCAACTAGATGCTTGCTTACATTTATAATTACGGTACACAGGTCTTGTTAAATAGGTGCATTCGCTACCCTATACCTACTAAATAACTGGGGCAATCCAATAACAAAATTGGAAATAAATAAAAATTAAGAAAGCATATTTTATCCCATTGAACGTGTCACACACGTGTCGTTGTATTTGAATGTATAACGTCAACCATTTAGTGTTTCGCAAAATTTAAAATGTCTAGTATATATCAAGTTTATCTCGTCATCTGGTGTTGTTCACAGAATCTGCTTTAAGAGGCTGAGCACGTCGAATTTTGAAAGTGGGAAAATTATGTACGCGTTTTTGCCGCTACGGCGGCATACTCATATGTCATACGTCTTTCCGGTCCATTTTTGTGATATTTATGTATAAGTTATAAATATTCTATATAAGTTAAGAAATTATAGTGTCCAAAAGTCTGAAAAGTTAGTTTGATAGCTTAGCTTATCCAATTTGATAAGCTAAGCTATGGTAATAGCCGTTGTAACAACTCTACAGGTGTGGATATTCACTTAGAGAGTTTTGTTTATTTCTCCGCTTTGACGAATGGCGGAGTTGAATTCCACTACTTCACATGAAATGTCTTAACACTAGATTCCTTGTAACTTATATAACCTTGCCATACGAGAACAAGCGTAAACTTGCTTTTTTAATGATTTTAGACATAAAACTGTACGATCTATGCGTATTTTTAGAAAAACCTTCAGCTCTACATTAATATTACATCGCATCCCATAACCATTTACCAAGACACGTGTCAACAGCTCCACGCAGGCATTTCCTTCTTTTTGCTTCCAACTTATCCGATCAAATAGCTATTTTAGCTTATAAATAGTTTATTCTATACGCGTAACATTTGGTCGCCCTATAAGGTCCTGGACCTTATTAGGCTACTTCTGATATATTGGTTGCGGGTGATCTGGATGTGTGGAATATGTATCACTTTATGTGTATATGTTTTAAATGGTTGTTTTCTGCTTGGTGCTTTTGAGGTTTTTTTATGGGGGGGTATAATGATAAATTATTAGAGTTGCAAAAACGTAAATTCTTATATTAGGTATCATATTTCTTTTCTTTAGTCTCCGTTGTTCCTATCCAAGTAGTTTTAATGTATAATCTTGATACAACTAATTCTCAATCACATACGATAAACAATACAATTATAAAAACCAGTCCATCACAACATTTGGACTTATGATGACTTCATATAATACACCTACAAAAAATGTTTTGCATTATTTAGATTCACTTGAGGAAAATTTTCGAGTATACTTGCAGCCTTAAGTATAGAAATATATTACAATACAAAATTACAAAATTGTAACACACTTCTAGTGTTGTGTGTGTCCTTATTTCGTAACCTAAAGGAACACAACACCGCTCGTTGACTTCTTACCAGTGTGAATAAAGGAGAATAATTTATTTTACGAAAACCTCCAAAATAAACAAATAATATAAAATAAAAAAAATATTAAATTAGCTTCACGCTGTATCCTGCACACAGCAGGGTAGGCAAAGGGAACCTAGTGTTAAGACACTCCGTTCCTCACTTTCTGCAGAATTTTGGTGGCATTGCGTCTTGAGTGGCAGAACTTAACGCCGCGCGTGCCTTGATACCAGAGCGAAGAAATGGAAATATACATTTAAGTAAATATTTCATCTTTACTTAAATGTATATTTCCATTCTCATTGACTCAATTCTTCATGGACTCAAACAACAAATAATTTATTATTTTTAATAAGGAGGCCATTAATAATTTATTTATTTATTTTATGTAACAAGTGACAACAACAACTAACAAGTTGTAATTAGAAGGCAACTATTTGCCTCAGTTTGGACGCGGTTTTTCCAGCCAATATTATGTTACCCTGATAAGGAGCAATCGATCGCATTTAGATCATACTTTGACCATAAATTTAAATGTAATTGAATCATGTATCTAAGATCTGTTCTGCACTGTGCGTTTGGATTTTTATTTTGTCTATATATCTATACTAATATTATAAAGGTTTGTTTGATTGAACGATATAATCTTGGGTTAATTTTTAGTTCAACTTTCAGTTCAAAATATTTAATTCAATTGAAATTAAAACATATTTTTGTGTTAGATCTTCAATTTATGAAAATATTAATAAATAATAATTCATTTCGCCGAGTTATCAAACCCACAACAAGTCTTGTTTACTCGTACCACCGGCTATAAGGTTTATAATATATTTTTAATTATTACGATATTTTTTTTTTTTAATCTGTTTTTATTTAGGGACTTTTTAAGTAATTAAAATACAA
>DWAN01003226.1:0-13744 GCA_018230445.1 Heliconius hewitsoni
CGTAAAAAGCATGAGGATCCCCCGGAGGGCATGTATGAAGAGGTTGATGACAGTGAACAAGGCGAAAGCTCCGTTCTGTTTGACTATCCCGCTAGGGATAAAGCGTGAAGCTAGTTTAGTTTTAACAGTTAACCATTTAATTTATTACTTTTTACTTATAATTAATTGACTTAGATTAAACGCAGTAGCGCTTAAGTAGTATTATAAAATTTTTTACATTACAATCTGGGATTTACTCCGTGCTTAAAACTGTATGTTGACCAAGATACAAGAATTAACAACACCTGGATAACCTCAAATTTTCTTTATATTCCTATATCTCCAAGTTGGGGCAGAGGGCATCCACAGAGTTTCGCCATTTTGTACGATCGTGAGCTTCTCGTTTAATTTCGTTTCAGGTCTTGCCAATCTTCTTCGCCTTGTCTAAAACTGAACGTCACCAAGTTTGCTTGGGACAGCCACGTTTGCGCTTTCCCTAAGAGTTCCAGTCCATTGCTTGCTTTGGGATATAGCCAGGACTTCGGCACAGCGGGTGCCTAATCCAGCCCCTATTGCGACGTTTGATTTGCTGGTCGATCGGTGATTCTCGGCAAAATTCACGAAGGTAACATTCGATATTTTTTCGGGCTAGTGGATACCAAGAATTTGGCGAAGATATCGATTAACGAAAACTTGAAGCTGGTGCGACACAGTCTTGGTTACCTTCCACGTTTCGCACCTATAAAGCAGCACTGCCTTTACATTATACCCAAAAATTCTGAGTTTAGAATACGGGTTTAATTTACGTGACTGCCAGATGAGTCGTAGCTGCGCCCGTCGCTCGTTGCGAAAGTCACTCGGGCCTTGGCAATTCGTAAAGAGATGTCTTGTTCTGTACCTCCTGTTTCTGACATGACGCTACCGACATATGTGAATTTGTGAACTTGTTCCACAATATCTGTGCCTATTTGCAGTGGTGTTGAGTTCTTCACTCCAGATCTCATCTCTTAACATCTCTTAACATTGTGCTGATAACCTCAGATAATATATGACTATTATGACAATTATTATGAATTATAGTAGTAAACTATTACTAATATATTCTACATAAGAAACCCCAGCGTAGGTGGAGCGAAACCAAGGAATTTGTACAATAGAGATATTCTAAATTCTTAGAGCTAGTTAAATTGCAATACAATTATAAGATATGTTGTCAAAATACATATAAAATTCAATAACAATTTTGTGTCGATTAAAAATAAATTGTAAGCAGTCACTCGTAGCGGCCACATCGCCACGAGTTCCAGTAATTCCTTCGCTTGTATTCTCATGTTTTTGGATAAGTTGTAGTTCATAACAATCTCATTGAGTAATATCTTTGTGTTGTATCTTTTAAATCTTAAATCTTCACAAATAAATGACATCAGAGCTATATTGGATACCTCGAACCAACACTGTATGACAATGTCTAGCACTTTATTTATTTTTGCAGTACTGGTATAGTACATTATGGATATCCATAATAATGTAATAGTATTTATAAAAGTGTAAATTAGAGTCGCAATAATATGAAAATTAAAAATTTCATTAATCAATTGATGTGCTTCTCCTATTTGAATAAATGCTACACTTAACCGTCTTACTTTGTTGTCAGTTTCAAGTATAATATAATCTACGTAATTTTTTTTTAAACCAGAAATATCTATATTTTTATGTGTCTTTATAAAGTCGAATAAGTGTAAAGATTCAGAATAAATAATATTCGTCAAATGTTTGTTCAAAATATCCAACCTGTCAATTAACATTTTTATAAATATATAAAATGCACACATGTTATAGTGACAACCGCAATCTATCAGTATCAACAACATTTCAAAAGTACTAATAAAATCCTCTTCTAATGCGAAGTAAAATACATAAGAAACAACATACAATATTAGATAAATAAATATAAAACTTCTATTATAATTGCGGGCTTTGTTATAAAATGCCGAGTTTCCAAAAATATTTAAACTAATATCTATATGGGATAGTTTATTAACAAAATGAGTATTCTCATGTAGAAACCACATGAACATCATTATTGACAACGCACCTTCTGCAATTAACACAATGTTCAAAGTCTGATGGACAAAATTTGAAATTGTTTCTATATCAAAACTTTTTATTTGTAATGAATTATCTATACAAAGCGAGATAATGTACGCTATTATAATTAAATATCTTGGGATAAACATAAAAGCAATCAATTTTCGTCCTATTGGTACCAAATGGCCGTTTACTTTTCGAAATCTAAATATTCCACAGTATTTTTCCATTTTTAACAGAGAATCCATCGACTTAAGAATTTGATTTTTTACATTGACCTTTTGTATCATTTTGATGTTTACAAAATTTGAAAGTAGGCAAAATAAGCTTTCGGTCGACTCGCGCTTTTACTATCGACTTCCTTCGAGCTACAGTTGTTATATTTTTTTAATTTATTAGTTTGTGTGACTGTCAAACACTTTAACTATTGAAGTAATAACGACAAATGTCCTGTCATTTTGATTAATGTAACATTTAAATTATACCATTAATTAATGTGTAAATGTTAATCTTTTAATTAAAATGTATTAATTATATAATTATAATTAATAATACAATACAGAGACCAGTCTAGTAGAGGAAATGAAATATTTATTTAAATTTATTTAGTTGAGTTACACCACTTAACACGCAATGCGTCAAGAATACAACGAAAAGCGATGAACGGATTATTTTAACACTAGGCTCTCTATGCCTACTTCGCTATATGCGTGATACAGCGTGAAACCGATATATTTTTCTTATGTATAATTTATGAATAATACTTAAGAAAAAAAATACCTTTATCGAATGTTTATCAATAATTTTTGCCCTCTGTTCCGACATACATACATCTATAGTCATATGCGACAGAGGGAACTTAGTGTTATAATATTCCTATCCTCACTTTTCGCCTTATTTTGAAACATTCTATGTTGAGAGCAGCGGAACAGCTTCTTGTTACCAAAAAAAAAAAATTCTCCCAGTGATAATCCCACCCACAACTGTCGCGTCCACGACGTGCCGTTACACCACGACAGCTTCTTCTTAAGCTAAAGCAAAGTAATAAACATAGCAAGATTTGTTTATATTGATATGTTAGGATATGTATAATTGTACACAGTCGTATCTTATAAATCTAAATAAATCTGTAATAAATTTAGGAAATCACTGTTAATTTAAACTTGTGAATAAGTGGCTTTTGAAATGCTACTTCTATATACTACGTTGTGATTAAAACTTGGAAGTGGCAGGCAAATAGAATTAAATTACAGTAAAACGCTGTTCTATTATGTCACGACGGACAAAAATAATGATAATGGTTTCTATCTGCCAATTGAAATTTCACACCAATCTGAATGACCTTTGTACGTTTTACGTATTATAAGTTAGCTAGACTATTTTTATTATATTGTTTTATATGTGAATGAAAATGCTTAACACGTTAAACATCTAAGACGGCATTCATTATTTCTTTTAGTTTAGTTTAGTTCTTATAGTTTTTATGTGTCAATGGTAACTGTTCATCAACAACGTTTGTTAAGGGCGCTATTAATATTTTTTATAGTTTAGTTAGAATAAATCTATAATAAATCGTAAAAATATTTAATGTACAGAGACACTTTTTTTTGCTATTAAATTATGGTGCCTATCGATTATTTTTATTAATATCAATTATTATCCAGAATCATATAACATTGCGACGCTTCAGGGGTCCAATACAATTCGATTACTCGAGTTAAAAATGGTTAATAAGAACAGAGAATCTATTTAAATAATGCCTTTTATACTGTATATACATCAGTAGTCATTACTATCCGTAAATATAACAAGATAACAATAGGTGAAGCTACTATTATCAAAATAATAATAGCTTTCTTTTTATTTCATCCTACAAATTTACAATATGGAATAGTAGTTTTATGTTTTAATATTCTTAATAGCTTTCTGATATCTTTTTGTTTGAACGTACATGAAGCATGATATAGATAAAATAAATTAAAAGCTGATACAGTGTTGATTTTTTATAATTATTTAGTACGAACCTCAATAATTTTATTTGGCTTTCTTTGAGTTCTTGACATAATTTTAAGTGAGTAAATGCTCGTTGGAAATATTGTAGTATAAAATTAATGTAGATAATTTCAATGATACTCATAATTCCTAATAGATCTACAAAATTATTTCAAATATTGCAAGTAGTAAAAGGAGTGCGTGCCGAACTGCCTTTTGTATAGGATTTCGTAGTAGTAAAATAAGGTTTATTTATAGAATTAAGTATACGTTGAAATAAGTACATATGGAAAAGTATATATGGCAATATTAGTAAATGCTGTAATAATGAGGCCAGTCGTGGCGCAGGGGCACAGTCTGACTGTAAAATCGATTGGTTGCGGGTGCGATCCCACTCGAGGAGATAAAATATTTATTTACATATATATTTTCATTTCTTCTGTTGTCATTGGCTACGCCAGTCAATACGCAATGCCTCCAGAACTCGACGGAAAGTGAGAACACGATATATCTTAAAATTGATTTCCACTGCCTACCCTGCTGTGTGCGGGATACAGCGTGAAACTGATTTTATTTTCTGTAGTACTTTTATATGAAAATTTTCATAATAATTATTGTTATTCAAATAAATTAAAGTCAAACTAAATTGAAGGTTACTTAATACAGTCGTGGCACAGCGGCACAAGCTTATGACTGTAAGCGCGACAGACTGAGGGTTCGATTCCTACTCGAGGAAATTAATTATTTAATATGTTCATTTCTTTGCTCTGGTATCGAGGCAAAACGCAGTGTTAAATTCCGTCACTCAACGTACAATGCTTCCAGAATGCGGCGGAAAATGGCCTACCCTTCCCTCTTCCAACCTGCTATTTGCGGAATACAGCGTGAAAACAAAATTCGGAATTCAGTAATAATTGTAATTCATATTCCATATCAATAATTACAATCAAAATTGTGTGATTCCATTTTTTGATCAAGTCAAACGATGTATTAGTATATTAGTATGATGTATTAGTTTGCCCTCGTAATGTTTTTATATGCATATAGACAGGGTGTCAACTCGATTGACGAATCAACATTGGTTTACGATTAGGGGACCTCATCTATTTTATTCCCAAATATGATCAGCGATTTTCAGAGGATCAGCAGATATTTGGAAATTGTTTTTTTTTTTGAAAAAATCTGATTCTAAAAGAAAATTGGCAAACGTAGCTCTACTGTTGATAAAGTTTAATAATAGGGCTTTCTTATCATACAATAGTTTAACCACTAGGTTATAATCTTTTTTTAAATAAAATGTTAAATTTTAACAAAAACTTTTATTTAAATCATGAAACAGTATTTTTTTTAATTCTCATTTTAAGAATTGACTAACTTAAAATCGATTTAAGTCAATTATAATCAATCTATGTTTGTGAAGTAGGTAGAACATAACCAAGGTATCCTAGCAGAGGCAGTGAGTTGGACAATGAATGCAGTTAGGTGGCAGATGGGAAAAAAATCTTATTGGAATCATAAAGCAGCGAAATCACTTATTTCTTACTTTAGAAATAGCCCACTTTTAAAGTCTTTTCAAATAATCTCTCCGAAATATTTGTCATTCTTTTTAATAACGTAATAGTTGCTACTAAAAAAAATGTTACAGCTACAGAACATTTAGTAATAAATACGATTTAGGTATAGTTCATCGCGCTTAGCGAGTGGTCCAGCGAGTCTTTTTTCTTTCAGCGAGGCTTTGGATATTTCCGACATTGGTTGATTGATAAAAATGTAAAATACTTATTTATTTAATTATTTTTTAAAAAATCACACGTTTTATCCCGAACACAGCAGGGTAGGCAGAAGGAACCTAGTGTTTAATGTTGGAGTCATTTTAGGTGGCGTAATTCAACGCCGCGCTTTGCCTAGACACCACAGCGAAGGAATGAAAATATAAATTTCAATAAATATTGCATTTCCTCGAGTGGGGATTGAACTCACAACCAGGCACGTTTACAGTTACAGTTTACGTTTACCCAAGCTAATTAAAGTGATAGCCCTATGGCTTGCGGAGTCTATCTGTGAAAATTGCTTTTATATAAATGCACGATGATCAATCCTTTGTGACCTCCCATGATTTCTAGCATAAATTGCACAAAAACTAGAACGAAAGAAGTTCTAGAACTAGAGGAAGAAGTCCAAGACGCGTGGCTCACCTAATTCGATGTTTTGTATGAAACTGAGACGTAATCATATTCATTCTAAAAACAAGCAACATTCTAAAACTCTGCGGATCGTCGCAAAACGTGTGGTTGTTCTGTTAAAATTTCACCTTCTTTCGAAAGCATCCCATTTCCTTGAAGTTATTCGTTAACCTTTCATTTCTTTCATTCTTTGACTTTTCACGCTTAATCTTTATCAGTACTTTCGGTTGGTGGTTACGCAGCTTATACTCTTTCTTCTGTATCTCTCTCATACTTTTACCCTTACCTGAGACTTTATAATCCTGCCATGCTTTCTTCTTTCTTCTACAGCATCTTGCACTTCATCATCCCACCATTCATCGCGCTTTTTGCTAAAGCCTCTTTTTCTTTTACCACATACCCCTGTCGCTGCTTTCTTCACATAATTCCTTTAGGTTCAGCCAGCATATTTCTATTCCCAGATCTGCTGTCTAGCTTTTTGGAAACTCTACATTATTTTTATTGTAATAAAACCGTTTAACATAAAAATATATATATATTTTTTTTACATTAATTTAGCCAGTCTAGCTTTCATTCCAGTTAGTATTCCAGCTACATTAAAACGATTAATTTTTAACAAAAAAAACCGACCTCAACAACGAACTGAGAAGTGAAAAATAATGTTACATAAAGTAAAGCATACTTTGATTTTGGTAAACAAAAATAATTATAATAAGATTTTATAATTTTGAAGTCGGTATCAAGCAAATGCTACAACAACCTTGCTATAATATCAAACTACTAAGACTGTTTATTTATTTTACGACGAGAATTAGTTGTCCCATGTAAAACTTCAATCTTAATCTAGTATTATTTTTGTGTATATACATATACCAATATTGACAAGAACATACATAAAATATGTTCGGGCGAATTGGGAACCTCTCTCTTTTTTGAAGTCAGTTGAAATTCAGAACATCCTCTATTTCGAAGTTGGTTAAAAAGAAATCCGACGCATTTTACTTCTGTTTTATATAATTATATTTTTTACCAAAAAAAAAAAACAAAGCTGTTGTTTAATTTGGACCGGATCCCATTATTAGAACCAAACCAATTTTTACCAAACTATTCTTGAAATGTAACCTTCGGTTGGCGTCATATTGAGTTATTCATCCATTTTTCGCGCACATACCTTATGCAAATTTATGATTTCTGTGATTTTTTTATAGATACCATTGTCAGAAATGAACCAAAAAAATTAGACTACACGTAAAGCACTAGTTTTTAAATAAAAAAAAAATATCAAAATCAGTCCACCCAATCGAAAGTTTTGAGGAAAGAAAAAAATACAGTCGAATTGATAACCTCCTTTTCTTACATAAGTCGGTTAATAAAACCATTCATAAAATATTTTTTAAAGTATGTATAATTCTAAACACATCAAACAAACACTTTAATATTTATTTTTACAATTTTTTGCTTATATTTTTTGTAGGGAACTATTATTTACATTTATAGTTTATTTAATATGTGTCATTTATATATTTCAATATTGTAATTTATTTATTTATCATTTATATACATACATAAAATCATACATACATGTAATAGGATTTATATATTTTATAGTAAGTATATTTATTTAGTATGAGAGCGCTCGCTGCCGTCGACCGCACCGCCAAGGAGTTGTCGTTTTCACATCCACCTAATTGTCGACGGCAGATAACAATTATAACAGTCGATGGTTGCCACTCGATGCGCTTTCCATACGTTCCATTGTTTTCTTTATTATTTTCTTGCAAATCAGTTCTTCTTGTTTCTTGTTCTCTTTTATATATATGTTTGTGGTTGAATTTTGTATAAATTGTGTCATGACTTATTATTTGTGTTATTATAAATGACACTAACAATTTCACATTCAAGCAAAACGTTTCATAAGCTTCTAACTCTAGTGGTCATACATTACTTAGTTCCATGAAAGATTTTTCTTGAATAATTCTTGATAATTCCAAGTTCATAATGAGCTCATTAATTAACTTTTTGGTCAAATTTCTTTTTGAATACAGCAATTCACAAATATAAGACATGATTACTGTCCGTATAAACTCTTCGATGCATTCTGTTATATTATTATAAACTAGTGACCGACCGAAGAATCGGTTTCGGTTTCGGCCAGTTTCGACAAAATCGTAGATTCGGCCATAGTTTCGCTTTCGGCCAAAATACGGCCGGAGCTTGGGCCAAACCGAAAAAAATATTTATAACAAATGCATCTTGCGTGGAAAGGTTTTCATAGTAGATAATCTACGTCACAAAAATACTTTAAACTTGATTTGTTTGTAGTAACTTTTTTTTATATGATAGTCTCTATAGCTTTGGAGATGATAGCGATAAAAGCGTGTTTAATTTTTATCTTTTTTCAACAAAATTTATTACAGATATTAATTGAGAGCCCAATTATTTGATACGCTACAGACATAGATTCAAAACTTATGTTATTAAAACAAAACTCGAATATTGACAAAACGAAACGCAGACCATTCAAAAGATAAATGTTCACTATAAAAAAATAAACCAACAAAAACAATTTAATAACCAATCGAGAACAAAAAAGGCACGGACGAGAAAAGTCTGTGGCGCCTAACAACTACATAATCAAAAAACCTATATTATTATATTTATAATTATTAGGTTTTATTTCAAGGTATGCATAGAAAAATATTTTTCGAAGACGTTTAAAAATTATAAATATTTTTAACGTAGCTAGACTCGAGCCTGCATCAATTACAAACCGTCTAAACGCTTTCACAAATAAGCCGTATGTTCGTATCAAGATTTCTAGCCCTACAAAATTAAAATTTTAATTAAACGATTTCAAAAATAGAGCAGGCAAAGATTTTATTAAATTGAAGTTCCCTATGTAATATCTTAAAATTAATAGTTAAAATATCACTTATTTGGTGTCTAAATGAAAGAGGACACAATGTTTTTAAAATATTTGGTTTAAATTTAGAGAAATAACATTCACACAGTCGTCTTGCGGCATGACAGCTTAAAGTTAATTTCGTAAAAGACGAATGTTTCGAATCCTAGAAAACTATCAAATTTTCCAAATTAGCAATTGATTTGGACACAAAAACCTTTAGCTCTTTCACTGACCAAAATACATAAAAGTACCAATACAAATTGAAAAAAAAAAAACTTATTTTATATTATTTTTATAAAAAAATCAAAAAAATAAATCATCGTCATTAGGTAAAAATAGTTGATAGTCACCTCTATCGATTGTTTCAGTTTGTCTTTAATTATTCTGTATATTAAAAGATTTCGGTTTCGGTTTCGGCTGAACCTGATGGCAAAGCCAAAGGTTCGGTTTCGGTTTCGGCTGAAAACCTTGTTGACAGCAGTTCTAGCCGGTACCAAAGAGACGTGATATCCAGCAATAGCTCCAATAATAAAGAAATCTTAAAAATCATCTGAATGTGATGAAAATTACCATTTAACACCCTCACTAGTACGAAGGTGAATATTATATCTACGATGTCGGTACGTTCATTTCATTTAATTTTATTTGCTCATTTCATTTTATTTGCTTCCAGGGCGCTCTATTGATGGGCATAGATCTTAGTTTAGGCAGAAACCGAAACTATTGAAACAGTCGATAGAAGTGGTCATTACTAGCTATTTTTTTTACACTACATTGCATGATCCGTAATTTTACCTTTATCGACATAGATATACTCAGACATTATTTTTTTAAATTAAATATCGTATTTGGACAATAAAACGGCTAGGAAGTTATTTTGCGTATTTTTTTTTTTATGGATTCTGTGGATTCTGTGTATTTTTGTATTCTGTGATAGGTGTATGTCCCTCTGAAGTTAATTTTTAGGGTATTCCGTAACTTTTAAGTAAAAAAAGGAACTCTTTCAAGATCACTTTGTTGTCCATCCGTCTGTCTGTCCGTCGTACTTCCGGTTGAAATTTCACAATTAAGAAAAAAATATAAATTATACAATGTGAGATATTTGTGTTACAACTATAATATATGTTGTGGATATACTAATAAAGTTTAGCATTAGTTTTACATCTATCGTAAACATATCATAAGTGCGAATATTAAATAGCCAAACTTGAATGAGCTCCATGAATGCTTTTGCCTGGATCCTCATAGATTTGGGCAATCCATAGTCCATAATAATTTCATTTATTAATATCTTGGTTTTGTCCCGTTTCAGATTCATAACTTCACATATATAAGACATAAAACCTATTGAAAGAATTTCAAAAGCACATTGTAATGATAAATCTATTATTTCAGAATTTTTATAATTGGGGAAATAGTATATAGAGGTCCATACCATAATAATAATAAATAGAAAAGTGGACAACAGAGACATAAAAATTTGAAAATTAAAAATTTCATTAATTAAGCTTTTGACCTCACCGATATCATCGAATGCAGCAGCTAAGCGTCTAATTTCGAAGTTACTTTCAGATGCCTTTCCAATGTAATCTGTGCCCTCTCTCTCATTTTTATATTTTTTGTTGTACAAACTTAAAACTGAGTTGTTATTTCGTTTTAGTTTTAAAAATGTTATTAAGTAGTTATTTAAAACATCTAATCTATTTATTAATATTTTTATAAATATACAAAGTACAAATATTTCCAAGTGCCGTTCGAAATCAATTGCTATTACAAATACATGATATATTATACTAGTACTTTCTTCAGTAAATTGAGGCACCGAAGATAATCCATATAGAACAACAAAAACCAACATTAAAAGATGAACACTTCTTCGAGTATTCTTAAAAAAAATGTTATTATGAGAGACTTGCAACGTGTTATCTATTTTTGCTAGTACTCTTATAAGACGAATATTTCTTTCACTTGATCTGATAAATATGATCATCGACACAATGTACTGTATGGCCATTATAAAAATCGATACGTCCTGCGCCAAAACTATTACCACTTCTGTGTTCAAATTGTTGATTTGTAATGAATAATAGATAAATAGTGAAACGAATGGTATTACAAAAATACACATGATTGTAATGCCGTAAATCTTAAAGGCTGTTGTAATTGGAGTCAATTTTCCATCCAATAAACGGTATCTGAATAGTCCATATATATTTTCCACTTTCATCACAGGGCTTATTGACTTTAAGATCCTGTCAACCCCAATAATTTTATTTGGCTTTCTTTGAGTATTTGACATTATTTGAAGTTAGTATATGCTCGTTGGAAATTGTAGTATACAATACAAATTGTAGTATACAATTGATGTGGATACTTCCGATGATACTCATCATTCCTTATGGATCTATAAAATTATTTCAAATATTACAAGTAGTAAAAGGTGTGCGTGTCGAACTGCGCTTTGTAATGGGTTTCGTAGTAGTATATATGAGAATAATAATAAATGCTGTAATACTTATTATGAAACTTTTCATAATAAATTTAGGTAGATTGTTATTCCAATTGAAGTAAAATTAAATTGAAGGCTAAGTAATACAGTCGTGGTACAGCGGTACAAGCTTATGGCTGTAAGCGTGACACGCTGAGGGTTCGATTCTCACTCGAGGAAATTAAATATTTAATATGTTCATTTCTTCGTTCTGGTGTCGAGGCAAAGCGCGGTATTAAATTCCGTCACTCAATACACAATGCTTCCAGAATTTAGCTGAAAATGGGAACCAGAACTTGAAATCCCTACCCATTCCTCTTTCAATCTGCGATTTGCGGAAAACAGCGTGAAAAAAAAATCAGAATTCATTGACAATTGTAATTAATATGAGATAAAGGGAATCGCAATTTTGTTTACAATTATTGATGTTCCCACATCCCACATCAAAATTATGATTCCATTTTTTAACTACGGAACCCTGATCAAGTCTAACGATAACAGTATAATGAATTAGTTTGCCCTTGTAATGTTTTTTTATATACATATAGACAGGGTGTAACTCGATCGACGGATCAACTTGTTTGTGAGTAGGGGACCTCAAACCTTATCCATTTTATTACCATGTATATTCAGCGATTTTTAATGGCTCAGCAGATATTTGAGAATTTAATTTTTTAGAAACAATCGGATTCTAAACGAAAATTGGCAAAAACAGCTCTACTGTTGATCTGCGCACATGTTTTTTTTCCTTTATATAGCTCAATAATGGGCCTCACTTTTCGACCATAAATCTTTTTAGCCATTCTTTCATCAACCATTCGTTCGACGTGCCCAAACCAGCTGATTAGCTAGCTAGTCCCTGCTACTCTGTGTATCTCTTCATTGCGGTTTCGATCAGCTAAGGTGACTCCGCATATCCTAGCAAGAGATCTCATTTCCATGGCATTCATCTTTCTTTCATTCTTCTTCTGTAATACCCACGTTTCGCTGCCGTATAACAGCGTCGGTATCAACACTGCATTTTGTATGGTCAAACGCGCAGCATACACAAGTTCTTATACATACACTGATTATATACGTAAAATAAATAGAAAATAACCAAATAAATAAGGGGTACATATATTAGCACATACTAAATATTTTTTTTTTCCGAAGATAATATTTTTTGACTCTTATTTTTAAAATGTTTATTGAACTAGATTGCCCAATTTCGCGTGGTAACGGATTTAATAATTTTACTGCTTCAACAGTAAACGACTTACTGTAACAGTGGGTACGGCACAATGGTATTTCTAGGACGTTGTCACTTTTCGAGCGGGGGCTGAGCGGAAGACCGGAATTGGAGCCTAGGAAGGAAAAGTGCTCCTTGAGGTAAAAAGTAGTATCAGAATGGAAAAGGATGGAGTAGAGGAGCGTTACAGTGTGGAGATTCCGTCCATCTTTTACAGTAAGCCACTGCAGCCTAAAGCGATGCTGATAGATGTGATTTCGTTAGCCCAAAAATGAACATAATAAAAATATTAGCGCCAGTCGTGGCGCAGCGGCATGAAGTGTTACTGTAAAATCAACCGGTTGTGGGTTCAATCCCCACTCGAGGAGATGAAATATTTACTTAAAATATATATTTTCATTTCTTCGCTCTGGTATTGAGGCTAAGCGCGGTGTTGAGTTCTGCCACACAAAAAGATTTAATATTATTTGAAGATTATGTTGTGATAAATCTAGATTACAAGTGTCAGCATAGGCTGTACAATATAGGCAGCAAGAGTCAATGTGCCAGTGATATTTTGGTTTGGGTTGATAAAAGATACTTCCATTTCTTTAGCCTACCTATGGTGTAGTATACCTTGCGGCTCAGGTCACAGTTATGAGCTGTCCACGCTTATACCTAGATTTTTGACAGTATTGCTACATTCTAACTTACAATTGTCAAAGCTTATGGGAGGAAGAGAAGGAAAATTAAATTTAGACAATTGTTTAGGATTAC
Organism: Heliconius hewitsoni; assembly: GCA_018230445.1. Classification (NCBI taxonomy): domain Eukaryota; kingdom Metazoa; phylum Arthropoda; class Insecta; order Lepidoptera; family Nymphalidae; genus Heliconius; species Heliconius hewitsoni. The sequence continues at coordinate 13,623 of DWAN01003226.1, forward strand.
CGAGGATACATACTTGTGACTTTTTAGGAATTACAGACAGGTCAAATGACTTGCTCCAGGTACTAATAATATCTTCTTCTTCCTGGCATTAATCCCGGCTATTTGCCAGGGTCTGCCTTCCT